>OV656872.1:137522485-137735474 GCA_927399465.1 Sarcophaga caerulescens | reverse complement strand
AAATAAAGGCCTGGAAAAATAATAGGGACACTTAAATTTTTCAATATATTCTTATATTTTTAATTATTTTTCCATAAATATTACAAAATATATACACTAAATTAAAGGTATTCAAATAGTTTAACTAATAAAAAAAAAAATATTTCACTAGCTCTGCCAAACTCTTAAAAAAATGTAAAATAAAGGCCTGGAAAAATAATAGGGACACTTAAATTTTTCAATATATTCTTATATTTTTAATTATTTTTCCATAAATATTACAAAATATATACACTAAATTAAAGGTATTCAAATAGTTTAACTAATAAAAAAAAAATATTTGACTAGCTCTGCCAAATTCTTAAAAAATTGTAAAATAAAGGCCTGGAAAAATAATAGGGACACTTAAATTTTTCAATATATTCTTATATTTTTAATTATTTTTCCATAAATATTACAAAATATATACACTAAATTAAAGGTATTCAAATAGTTTAACTAATAAAAAAAAAATATTTGACTAGCTCTGCAAAATTCTAAAAAAAATGTAAAATAAAGGCCTGGAAAAATAATAGGGACACTTAAATTTTTCAATATATTCTTATATTTTTAATTATTTTTCCATAAATATTACAAAATATATACACTAAATTAAAGGTATTCAAATAGTTTAACTAATAAAAAAAAATTTCAATAGCTCTGCCAAATTCTTAAAAAAAATGTAAAATAAAGGCCTGGAAAAATAATAGGGACACTTTAATTTTTCAATATATTCTTATATTTTTAATTATTTTTCCATAAATATTTCAAAATATATACACTAAATTAAAGGTATTCAAATAGTTTAACTAATAAAAAAAAAAATATTTCACTAGCTCTGCCAAACTCTTAAAAAAAATGTAAAATAAAGGCCTGGAAAAATAATAGGGACACTTAAATTTTTCAATATATTCTTGTATTTTTAATTATTTTTCCATAAATATTACAAAATATATACACTAAATTAAAGGTATTCAAATAGTTTAACTAATAAAAAAAAATTTCAATAGCTCTGAAAAAATTCTTAAAAAAAATGTAAAATAAAGGCCTGGAAAAATAATAGGGACACTTAAATTTTTCAATATATTCTTATATTTTTAATTATTTTTCCATAAATATTACAAAATATATACACTAAATTAAAGGTATTCAAATAGTTTAACTAATAAAAAAAATATTTGACTAGCTCTGCCAAATTCTTAAAAAAAATGTGAAATAAAGGCCTGGAAAAATAATAGGGTCACTTAAATTTTTCAATATATTCTTATATTTTTAATTATTTTTCCATAAATATTACAATATATATACACTATATTAAAGGTATTCAAATAGTTTAACTAATAAAATAAAAATATTTGACTAGCTCTGCAAAATTCTTAAAAAAAATGTAAAATAAAGGCCTGGAATAATAATAGGGACACTTAAATTTTTCAATACATTCTTATATTTTTAATTATTTTTCCATAAGTATTACAAAATATATATACTAAATTAAAGGTATTCAAATAGTTTAACTAATAAAAAAAAATTTTTCAATAGCTCTGCCAAATTCTTAAAAAAAATGTAAAATAAAGGCCTGGAAAAATAATAGGGACACTTAAATTTTTCAATATATTCTTATATTTTTAATTATTTTTCCATAAATATTACAAAATATATACATTAAATTAAAGGTATTCAAATAGTTTAACTAATAAAATAAAAATATTTGACTAGCTCTGCCAAATTCCTAAAAAAAAATTTTAAATAAAGGCCTGGAAAAATAATAGGGACACTTAAATTTTTCAATATATTCTTATATTTTTAATTATTTTTCCATAAATATTACAAAATATATACATTAAATTAAAGGTATTCAAATAGTTTAACTAATAAAATAAAAATATTTGACTAGCTCTGCCAAATTCCTAAAAAAAAATTTTAAATAAAGGCCTGGAAAAATAATAGGGACACTTAAATTTTTCAATATATTCTTATATTTTTAATTATTTTTCCATAAATATTACAAAATATATACACTAAATTAAAGGTATTCAAATAGTTTAACTAATAAAATAAAAATATTTGACTAGCTCTGCAAAATTCTTAAAAAAAATTTAAAATAAAGGCCTGGAAAAATAATAGGGACACTTAAATTTTTCAATATATTCTTATATTTTTAATTATTTTTCCATAAATATTACAAAATATATACACTAAATTAAAGGTATTCAAATAGTTTAACTAATAAAATAAAAATATTTGACTAGCTCTGCCAAATTCTTAAAAAAAAATGTAAAATAAAGGCCTGGAAAAATAATAGGGACTCTTAAATTTTTCAATATATTCTTATATTTTTAATTATTTTTCCATAAATATTACAAAATATATACACTAAATTGAAGGTATTCAAATAGTTTAACTAATAAAATAAAAATATTTGACTAGCTCTGCCAAATTCTTAAAAAAAAAATGTAAAATAAAGGCCTGGAAAAATAATAGGGACACTTAAATTTTTCAATATATTCTTATATTTTTAATTATTTTTCCATAAATATTACAAAATATATACACTAAATTAAAGGTATTCAAATAGTTTAACTAATAAAAAAAAAATATTTCACTAGCTCTGCCAAATTCTTAAAAAAAATGTAAAATAAAGGCCTGGAAAAATAATAGGGACACTTAAATTTTTCAATATATTCTTATATTTTTAATTATTTTTCCATAAATATTACAAAATATATACACTAAATTAAAGGTATTCAAATAGTTTAACTAATAAAATAAAAATATTTGACTAGCTCTGCCAAATTCTTAAAAAAATTGTAAAATAAAGGCCTGGAAAAATAATAGGGACACTTAAATTTTTCAATATATTCTTATATTTTTAATTATTTTTCCATAAATATTACAAAATATATATACTAAATTAAAGGTATTCAAATAGTTTAACTAATAAAAATAAATTTTTCACTAGCTCTGCCAAATTCTTAAAAAAATGTAAAATAAAGGCCTGGAAAAATAATAGGGACACTTAAATTTTTCAATATATTCTTATATTTTTAATTATTTTTACTTAAATATTACAAAATATATATACTAAATTAAAGGTATTCAAATAGTTTAACTAATAAAAAAAAATTTTCAATAGCTCTGCCAAATTCTTAAAAAAAATGTAAAATAAAGGCCTGGAAAAATAATAGGGACACTTAAATTTTTCAATATATTCTTATATTTTTAATTATTTTTCCATAAATATTACAAAATATATATACTAAATTAAAGGTATTCAAATAGTTTAACTAATAAAAAAAATTTTTCAATAGCTCTGCCAAATTCTTAAAAAAAATGTAAAATATAGGCCTGGAAAAATAATAAGGACTCTTAAATTTTTCAATATATTCTTATATTTTTAATTATATTTCCATAAATATTACAAAATATATACACTAAATTAAAGGTATTCAAATAGTTTAACTAATAAAAAAAAAATATTTCACTAGCTCTGCCAAACTCTTAAAAAAATGTAAAATAAAGGCCTGGAAAAATAATAAGGACACTTAAATTTTCCAATATATTCTTATATTTTTAATTATTTTTCCATAAATATTACAAAATATATACACTAAATTAAAGGTATTCAAATAGTTTAACTAATAAAAAAAATTTTTCAATAGCTCTGCCAAATTCTTAAAAAAAATGTAAAATATAGGCCTGGAAAAATAATAGGGACACTTAAATTTTTCAATATATTCTTATATTTTTAATTATTTTTCCATAAATATTACAAAATATATACACTAAATTAAAGGTATTCAAATAGTTTAACTAATAAAATAAAAATATTTGACTAGCTCTGCAAAATTCTTAAAAAAAATGTAAAATAAAGGCCTGGAAAAATAATAGGGACACTTAAATTTTTCAATATATTCTTATATTTTTAATTATTTTTCCATAAATATTACAAAATATATACATTAAATTAAAGGTATTCAAATAGTTTAACTAATAAAAAAAATATTTCACTAGCTCTGCCAAATTCTTAAAAAAATGTAAAATAAAGGCCTGGAAAAATAATAGGGACACTTAAATTTTTCAATATATTCTTATATTTTTAATTATTTTTAAATAAATATTACAAAATCTATACACTAAATTAAAGGTATTCAAATAGTTTAACTATTAAAAAAAAATTTCAATAGCTCTGCCAAATTCTTAAAAAAATGTAAAATAAAGGCCTGGAAAAATAATAGGGACACTTAAATTTTTCAATATATTCTTATATTTTTAATTATTTTTCCATAAATATTACAAAATACATACACTAAATTAAAGGTATTCAAATAGTTTAACTAATTAAATAAAAATATTTGACTAGTTCTGCCAAATTCTTAAAAAAAATGTAAAATAAAGGCCTGGAAAAATAATAGGGACACTTAAATTTTTCAATATATTCTTATATTTTGAATTATTTTTACATAAATATTACAAAATATATACACTAAATTAAAGGTATTCAAATAGTTTAACTAATAAAAAAAAATTTTTCAATAGCTCTGCCAAATTCTTAAAAAAAATGTAAAATAAAGGCCTGGAAAAATAATAGGGACACTTAAATTTTTCAATATATTCTTATATTTTTAATTATTTTTCCATAAATATTACAAAATATATACACTAAATTAAAGGTATTCAAATAGTTTAACAAATTAAATAAAAATATTTGACTAGTTCTGCCAAATTCTTAAAAAAAATGTAAAATAAAGGCCTGGAAAAATAATAGGGACACTTAAATTTTTCAATATATTCTTATATTTTTAATTATTTTTCCATAAATATTACAAAATATACACACTAAATTAAAGGTATTCAAATAGTTTAACTAATAAAAAAAATTTTTCAATAGCTCTGCCAAATTCTTAAAAAAAATATAAAATATAGGCCTGGAAAAATAATAGGGACACTTAAATTTTTCAATATATTCTTATATTTTTAATTATATTTCCATAAATATTACAAAATATATACACTAAATTAAAGGTATTCAAATAGTTTGACTAATAAAAAAAAAATATTTCACTAGCTCTGCCAAACTCTTAAAAAAATGTAAAATAAAGGCCTGGAAAAATAATAGGGACACTTAAATTTTTCAATATATTCTTACATTTTTAATTATTTTTCCATAAATATTACAAAATATATACACTAAATTAAAGGTATTCAAATAGTTTAACTAATAAAAAAAAATTCAATAGCTCTGCCAAATTCTTAAAAAAAAATGTAAAATAAAGGCCTGGAAAAATAATAGGGACACTTAAATTTTTCAATATATTCTTATATTTTTAATTATTTTTCCATAAATATTACAAAATATATACACTAAATTAAAGGAATTCAAATAGTTTAACTAATAAAAAAAAAAATATTTGACTAGCTCTGCCAAATTCTTAAAAAAAATGTAAAATAAAGGCCTGGAAAAATAATAGGGACACTTAAATTTTTCAATATATTCTTATATTTTTAATTATTTTTCCATAAATATTACAAAATATATACACTAAATTAAAGGTATTCAAATAGTTTAACTAATAAAAAATATTTTTCAATAGCTCTGCCAAATTCTTAAAAAAAATGTATAATAAAGGCCTGGAAAAATAATAGGGACACTTAAATTTTTCAATATATTCTTATATTTTTAATTATTTTTCCATAAATATTACAAAATATATACATTAAATTAAAGGTATTCAAATAGTTTAACTAATAAAATAAAAATATTTGACTAGCTCTGCCAAATTCTTAAAAAAAATTTAAAATAAAGGCCTGGAAAAATAATAGGGACACTTAAATTTTTCAATATATTCTTATATTTTTAATTATTTTTCCATAAATATTACAAAATATATACATTAAATTAAAGGTATTCAAATAGTTTAACTAATAAAATAAAAATATTTGACTAGCTCTGCAAAATTCTTTAAAAAAATGTAAAATAAAGGCCTGGAAAAATAATAGGGACACTTAAATTTTTCAATATATTCTTATATTTTTAATTATTTTTCCATAAATATTACAAAATATATACACTAAATTAAAGGTATTCAAATAGTTTAACTAATAAAAAAAAATTTTTCACTAGCTCTGCCAAATTCTTAAAAAAAATGTAAAATAAAGGCCTGGAAAAATAATAGGGACACTTAAATTTTTCAATATATTCTTATATTTTTAATTATTTTTCCATAAATATTACAAAATATATACACTAAATTGAAGGTATTCAAATAGTTTAACTAATAAAATAAAAATATTTGACTAGCTCTGCCAAATTCTTAAAAAAAATGTAAAATAACGGCCTGGAAAAATAATAGGGACACTTAAATTTTTCAATATATTCTTATATTTTTAATTATTTTTCCATAAATATTACAAAATATATACACTAAATTGAAGGTATTCAAATAGTTTAACTAATAAAATGAAAATATTTGACTAGCTCTGCAAAATTCTTAAAAAAAATGTAAAATAAAGGCCTGGAAAAATAATAGGGACACTTAAATTTTTCAATATATTCTTATATTTTGAATTATTTTTCCATAAATATTACAAAATATATACACTAAATTAAAGGTATTCAAATAGTTTAACTAATAAAAAAAAATTTTTCAATAGCTCTGCCAAATTCTTAAAAAAAATGTAAAATAAAGGCCTGGAAAAATAATAGGGACACTTAAATTTTTCAATATATTCTTATATTTTTAATTATTTTTCCATAAATATTACAAAATATATACACTAAATTAAAGGTATTCAAATAGTTTAACTAATTAAATAAAAATATTTGACTAGTTCTGCCAAATTCTTAAAAAAAATGTAAAATAAAGGCCTGGAAAAATAATAGGGACACTTAAATTTTTCAATATATTCTTATATTTTTAATTATTTTTCATTAAATATTACAAAATATATACACTAAATTAAAGGTATTCAAATAGTTTAAAAAATTAAATAAAAATATTTGACTAGTTCTGCCAAATTCTTAAAAAAAATGTAAAATAAAGGCCTGGAAAAATAATAGGGACACTTAAATTTTTCAATATATTCTTATATTTTTAATTATTTTTCCATAAATATTACAAAATATATACACTAAATTAAAGGTATTCAAATAGTTTAACTAATAAAAAAAAAATATTTGACTAGCTCTGCCAAATTCTTAAAAAATTGTAAAATAAAGGCCTGGAAAAATAATAGGGACACTTAAATTTTTCAATATATTCTTATATTTTTAATTATTTTTACTTAAATATTACAAAATATATACACTAAATTAAAGGTATTCAAATAGTTTAACTAATAAAAAAAAATTTTTCAATAGCTCTGCCAAATTCTTAAAAAAAAATGTAAAATATAGGCCTGGAAAAATAATAGGGACACTTAAATTTTTCAATATATTCTTATATTTTTAATTATCTTTCCATAAATATTACAAAATATATACACTAAATTAAAGGTATTCAAAAAGTTTAACTAATAAAATAAAAATATTTGACTAGCTCTGACAAATTCTTAAAAAAAATTTAAAATAAAGGCCTGGAAAAATAATAGGGACACTTAAATTTTTCAATATATTCTTATATTTTTAATTATTTTTCCATAAATATTACAAAATATATACACTAAATTAAAGGTATTCAAATAGTTTAACTAATAAAAAAAAAATATTTCACTAGCTCTGCCAAATTCTTAAAAAAAATGTAAAATAAAGGCCTGGAAAAATAATAGGGACACTTAAATTTTTCAATATATTCTTATATTTTTAATTATTTTTCCATAAATATTACAAAATATATACACTAAATTAAAGGTATTCAAATAGTTTAACTAATAAAATAAAAATATTTGACTAGCACTGCCAAATTCTTAAAAAAATTGTAAAATAAAGGCCTGGAAAAATAATAGGGACACTTAAATTTTTCAATATATTCTTATATTCTTAATTATTTTTCCATAAATATTACAAAATATATATACTAAATTAAAGGTATTCAAATAGTTTAACTAATAAAAATAAATTTTTCACTAGCTCTGCCAAATTCTTAAAAAAATGTAAAATAAAGGCCTGGGAAAATAATAGGGACACTTAAATTTTTTAATATATTCTTATATTTTTAATTATTTTTCCATAAATATTACAAAATATATATACTAAATTAAAGGTATTCAAATAGTTTAACTAATAAAAAAAAATTTTCAATAGATCTGCCAAATTCTTAAATAAAATGTAAAATAAAAGCCTGGAAAAATAATAGGGACACTTAAATTTTTCAATATATTCTTATATTTTTAATTATTTTTCCATAAATATTACAAAATATATATACTAAATTAAAGGTATTCAAATAGTTTAACTAATAAAAAAAATTTTTCAATAGCTCTGCCAAATTCTTAAAAAAAATGTAAAATATAGGCCTGGAAAAATAATAAGGACTCTTAAATTTTTCAATATATTCTTATATTTTTAATTATTTTTCCATAAATATTACAAAATATATACACTAAATTAAAGGTATTCAAATAGTTTAACTAATAAAAAAAAAATATTTCACTAGCTCTGCCAAACTCTTAAAAAAATGTAAAATAAAGGCCTGGAAAAATAATAGGGACACTTAAATTTTTCAATATATTCTTATATTTTTAATTATTTTTCCATAAATATTACAAAATATATACACTAAATTAAAGGTATTCAAATAGTTTAACTAATAAAAAAAATTTTTCAATAGCTCTGCCAAATTCTTAAAAAAAATGTAAAATATAGGCCTGGAAAAATAATAGGGACACTTAAATTTTTCAATATATTCTTATATTTTTAATTATTTTTCCATAAATATTACAAAATATATACACTAAATTAAAGGTATTCAAATAGTTTAACTAATAAAATAAAAATATTTCACTAGCTCTGCAAAATTCTTAAAAAAAATGTAAAATAAAGGCCTGGAAAAATAATAGGGACACTTAAATTTTTCAATATATTCTTATATTTTTAATTATTTTTCCATAAATATTACAAAATATATACATTAAATTAAAGGTATTCAAATAGTTTAACTAATAAAATAAAAATATTTGACTAGCTCTGAAAAATTCTTAAAAAAAATGTAAAATAAAGGCCTGGAAAAATAATAGGGACACTTAAATTTTTCAATATATTCTTATATTTTTAATTATTTTTCCATAAATATTACAAAACATATACATTAAATTAAAGGTATTCAAATAGTTTAACTAATAAAATAAAAATATTTGACTAGCTCTGCCAAATTCTTAAAAAAAATTTAAAATAAAGGCCTGGAAAAATAATAGGGACACTTAAATTTTTCAATATATTCTTATATTTTTAATTATTTTTCCATAAATATTACAAAATATATACACTAAATTAAAGGTATTCAAATAGTTTAACTAATAAAAAAAATATTTCACTAGCTCTGCCAAATTCTTAAAAAAAAATGTAAAATATAGGCCTGGAAAAATAATAGGGACACTTAAATTTTTCAATATATTCTTATATTTTTAATTATTTTTCCATAAATATTACAAAATATATACACTAAATTAAAGGTATTCAAATAGTTTAACTAATAAAATAAAATATTTCACTAGCTCTGCCAAATTCTTAAAAAAATGTAAAATAAAGGCCTGGAAAAATAATAGGGACACTTAAATTTTTCAATATATTCTTATATTTTTAATTATTTTTAAATAAATATTACAAAATATATACACTAAATTAAAGGTATTCAAATAGTTTAACTATTAAAAAAAAAATTTCAATAGCTCTGCCAAATTCTTAAAAAAATGTAAAATAAAGGCCTGGAAAAATAATAGGGACACTTAAATTTTTCAATATATTCTTATATTTTTAATTATTTTTCCATAAATATTACAAAATACATACACTAAATTAAAGGTATTCAAATAGTTTAACTAATTAAATAAAAATATTTGACTAGTTCTGCCAAATTCTTAAAAAAAATGTAAAATAAAGGCCTGGAAAAATAATAGGGACACTTAAATTTTTCAATATATTCTTATATTTTTAATTATTTTTCCATAAATATTACAAAATATATACACTAAATTAAAGGTATTCAAATAGTTTAACTAATAAAAAAAAATTTTTCAATAGCTCTGCCAAATTCTTAAAAAAAATGTAAAATAAAGGCCTGGAAAAATAATAGGGACACTTAAATTTTTCAATATATTCTTATATTTTTAATTATTTTTCCATAAATATTACAAAATATATACACTAAATTAAAGGTATTCAAATAGTTTAACAAATTAAATAAAAATATTTGACTAGTTCTGCCAAATTCTTAAAAAAAATGTAAAATAAAGGCCTGGAAAAATAATAGGGACACTTAAATTTTTCAATATATTCTTATATTTTTAATTATTTTTCAATAAATATTACAAAGTATACACACTAAATTAAAGGTATTCAAATAGTTTAACTAATAAAAAAAATTTTTCAATAGCTCTGCCAAATTCTTAAAAAAAATATAAAATATAGGCCTGGAAAAATAATAGGGACACTTAAATTTTTCAATATATTCTTATATTTTTAATTATATTTCCATAAATATTACAAAATATATACACTAAATTAAAGGTATTCAAATAGTTTGACTAATAAAAAAAAATATTTCACTAGCTCTGCCAAACTCTTAAAAAAATGTAAAATAAAGGCCTGGAAAAATAATAGGGACACTTAAATTTTTCAATATATTCTTACATTTTTAATTATTTTTCCATAAATATTACAAAATATATACACTAAATTAAAGGTATTCAAATAGTTTAACTAATAAAAAAAAAATTCAATAGCGCTGCCAAATTCTTAAAAAAAAATGTAAAATAAAGGCCTGGAAAAATAATAGGGACACTTAAATTTTTCAATATATTCTTATATTTTTAATTATTTTTCCATAAATATTACAAAATATATACACTAAATTAAAGGTATTCAAATAGTTTAACTAATAAAAAAAAAAAATATTTGACTAGCTCTGCCAAATTCTTAAAAAAAATGTAAAATAAAGGCCTGGAAAAATAATAGGGACACTTAAATTTTTCAATATATTCTTATATTTTTAATTATTTTTCCATAAATATTACAAAATATATACACTAAATTAAAGGTATTCAAATAGTTTAACTAATAAAAAATATTTTTCAATAGCTCTGCCAAATTCTTAAAAAAAATGTATAATAAAGGCCTGGAAAAATAATAGGGACACTTAAATTTTTCAATATATTCTTATATTTTTAATTATTTTTCCATAAATATTACAAAATATATACATTAAATTAAAGGTATTCAAATAGTTTAACTAATAAAATAAAAATATTTGACTAGCTCTGCCAAATTCTTAAAAAAAATTTAAAACAAAGGCCTGGAAAAATAATAGGGACACTTAAATTTTTCAATATATTCTTATATTTTTAATTATTTTTCCATAAATATTACAAAATATATACATTAAATTAAAGGTATTCAAATAGTTTAACTAATAAAATAAAAATATTTGACTAGCTCTGCAAAATTCTTTAAAAAAATGTAAAATAAAGGCCTGGAAAAATAATAGGGACACTTAAATTTTTCAATATATTCTTATATTTTTAATTATTTTTCCATAAATATTACAAAATATATACACTAAATTAAAGGTATTCAAATAGTTTAACTAATAAAAAAAAATTTTTCACTAGCTCTGCCAAATTCTTAAAAAAAATGTAAAATAAAGGCCTGGAAAAATAATAGGGACACTTAAATTTTTCAATATATTCTTATATTTTTAATTATTTTTCCATAAATATTACAAAATATATACACTAAATTGAAGGTATTCAAATAGTTTAACTAATAAAATAAAAATATTTGACTAGCTCTGCCAAATTCTTAAAAAAAATGTAAAATAACGGCCTGGAAAAATAATAGGGACACTTAAATTTTTCAATATATTCTTATATTTTTAATTATTTTTCCATAAATATTACAAAATATATACACTAAATTGAAGGTATTCAAATAGTTTAACTAATAAAATGAAAATATTTGACTAGCTCTGCAAAATTCTTAAAAAAAATGTAAAATAAAGGCCTGGAAAAATAATAGGGACACTTAAATTTTTCAATATATTCTTATATTTTGAATTATTTTTCCATAAATATTACAAAATATATACACTAAATTAAAGGTATTCAAATAGTTTAACTAATAAAAAAAAATTTTTCAATAGCTCTGCCAAATTCTTAAAAAAAATGTAAAATAAAGGCCTGGAAAAATAATAGGGACACTTAAATTTTTCAATATATTCTTATATTTTTAATTATTTTTCCATAAATATTACAAAATATATACACTAAATTAAAGGTATTCAAATAGTTTAACTAATTAAATAAAAATATTTGACTAGTTCTGCCAAATTCTTAAAAAAAATGTAAAATAAAGGCCTGGAAAAATAATAGGGACACTTAAATTTTTCAATATATTCTTATATTTTTAATTATTTTTCATTAAATATTACAAAATATATACACTAAATTAAAGGTATTCAAATAGTTTAAAAAATTAAATAAAAATATTTGACTAGTTCTGCCAAATTCTTAAAAAAAATGTAAAATAAAGGCCTGGAAAAATAATAGGGACACTTAAATTTTTCAATATATTCTTATATTTTTAATTATTTTTCCATAAATATTACAAAATATATACACTAAATTAAAGGTATTCAAATAGTTTAACTAATAAAAAAAAATTTTTCAATAGCTCTGCCAAATTCTTAAAGAAATGTAAAATAAAGGCCTGGAAAAATAATAGGGACACTTAAATTTTTCAATATATTCTTATATTCTTAATTATTTTTCCATAAATATTACAAAATATATACACTAAATTAAAGGTATTCAAATAGTTTAACTAATAAAAAAAAATTTTTCACTAGCTCTGCCAAATTCTTAAAAAAAAATGTAAAATAAAGGTCTGGAAAAATAATAGGGACACTTAAATTTTTCAATATATTCTTATATATTTAATTATTTTTCCATAAATATTAAAAAATATATACACTAAATTAAAGGTATTCAAATAGTTTAACTAATAAAAAAAAATATTTGACTAGCTCTGCCAAATTCTTAAAAAATTGTAAAATAAAGGCCTGGAAAAATAATAGGGACACTTAAATTTTTCAATATATTCTTATATTTTTAATTATTTTTACTTAAATATTACAAAATATATACACTAAATTAAAGGTATTCAAATAGTTTAACTAATAAAAAAAAATTTTTCAATAGCTCTGCCAAATTCTTAAAAAAAAATGTAAAATAAAGGCCTGGAAAAATAATAGGGACACTTAAATTTTTCAATATATTCTTATATTTTTAATTATTTTTCCATAAATATTACAAAATATATACACTAAATTAAAGGTATTCAAATAGTTTAACTAATAAAAAAAAATTTTCAATAGCTCTGCCAAATTCTTAAAAAAAATGTAAAATATAGGCCTGGAAAAATAATAGGGACACTTAAATTTTTCAATATATTCTTATATTTTTAATTATCTTTCCATAAATATTACAAAATATATACACTAAATTAAAGGTATTCAAAAAGTTTAACTAATAAAATAAAAATATTTGACTAGCTCTGACAAATTCTTAAAAAAAATTTAAAATAAAGGCCTGGAAAAATAATAGGAACACTTAAATTTTTCAATATATTCTTATATTTTTAATTATTTTTCCATAAATATTACAAAATATATACACTAAATTAAAGGTATTCAAATAGTTTAACTAATAAAAAAAAAATATTTCACTAGCTCTGCCAAATTCTTAAAAAAAATGTAAAATAAAGGCCTGGAAAAATAATAGGGACACTTAAATTTTTCAATATATTCTTATATTTTTAATTATTTTTCCATAAATATTACAAAATATATACACTAAATTAAAGGTATTCAAATAGTTTAACTAATAAAATAAAAATATTTGACTAGCACTGCCAAATTCTTAAAAAAATTGTAAAATAAAGGCCTGGAAAAATAATAGGGACACTTAAATTTTTCAATATATTCTTATATTCTTAATTATTTTTCCATAAATATTACAAAATATATATACTAAATTAAAGGTATTCAAATAGTTTAACTAATAAAAATAAATTTTTCACTAGCTCTGCCAAATTCTTAAAAAAATGTAAAATAAAGGCCTGGAAAAATAATAGGGACACTTAAATTTTTCAATATATTCTTATATTTTTAATTATTTTTCCATAAATATTACAAAATATATATACTAAATTAAAGGTATTCAAATAGTTTAACTAATAAAAAAAAATTTTCAATAGATCTGCCAAATTCTTAAATAAAATGTAAAATAAAAGCCTGGAAAAATAATAGGGACACTTAAATTTTTCAATATATTCTTATATTTTTAATTATTTTTCCATAAATATTACAAAATATATATACTAAATTAAAGGTATTCAAATAGTTTAACTAATAAAAAAAATTTTTCAATAGCTCTGCCAAATTCTTAAAAAAAATGTAAAATATAGGCCTGGAAAAATAATAAGGACTCTTAAATTTTTCAATATATTCTTATATTTTTAATTATTTTTCCATAAATATTACAAAATATATACACTAAATTAAAGGTATTCAAATAGTTTAACTAATAAAAAAAAAATATTTCACTAGCTCTGCCAAACTCTTAAAAAAATGTAAAATAAAGGCCTGGAAAAATAATAAGGACACTTAAATTTTTCAATATATTCTTATATTTTTAATTATTTTTCCATAAATATTACAAAATATATACACTAAATTAAAGGTATTCAAATAGTTTAACTAATAAAAAAAATTTTTCAATAGCTCTGCCAAATTCTTAAAAAAAATGTAAAATATAGGCCTGGAAAAATAATAGGGACACTTAAATTTTTCAATATATTCTTATATTTTTAATTATTTTTCCATAAATATTACAAAATATATACACTAAATTAAAGGTATTCAAATAGTTTAACTAATAAAATAAAAATATTTGACTAGCTCTGCAAAATTCTTAAAAAAAATGTAAAATAAAGGCCTGGAAAAATAATAGGGACACTTAAATTTTTCAATATATTCTTATATTTTTAATTATTTTTCCATAAATATTACAAAATATATACATTAAATTAAAGGTATTCAAATAGTTTAACTAATAAAATAAAAATATTTGACTAGCTCTGAAAAATTCTTAAAAAAAATGTAAAATAAAGGCCTGGAAAAATAATAGGGACACTTAAATTTTTCAATATATTCTTATATTTTTAATTATTTTTCCATAAATATTACAAAACATATACATTAAATTAAAGGTATTCAAATAGTTTAACTAATAAAATAAAAATATTTGACTAGCTCTGCCAAATTCTTAAAAAAAATTTAAAATAAAGGCCTGGAAAAATAATAGGGACACTTAAATTTTTCAATATATTCTTATATTTTTAATTATTTTTCCATAAATATTACAAAATATATACACTAAATTAAAGGTATTCAAATAGTTTAACTAATAAAAAAAATATTTCACTAGCTCTGCCAAATTCTTAAAAAAAAATGTAAAATATAGGCCTGGAAAAATAATAGGGACACTTAAATTTTTCAATATATTCTTATATTTTTAATTATTTTTCCATAAATATTACAAAATATATACACTAAATTAAAGGTATTCAAATAGTTTAACTAATAAAATAAAATATTTCACTAGCTCTGCCAAATTCTTAAAAAAATGTAAAATAAAGGCCTGGAAAAATAATAGGGACACTTAAATTTTTCAATATATTCTTATATTTTTAATTATTTTTAAATAAATATTACAAAATCTATACACTAAATTAAAGGTATTCAAATAGTTTAACTATTAAAAAAAAAATTTCAATAGCTCTGCCAAATTCTTAAAAAAATGTAAAATAAAGGCCTGGAAAAATAATAGGGACACTTAAATTTTTCAATATATTCTTATATTTTTAATTATTTTTCCATAAATATTACAAAATACATACACTAAATTAAAGGTATTCAAATAGTTTAACTAATTAAATAAAAATATTTGACTAGTTCTGCCAAATTCTTAAAAAAAATGTAAAATAAAGGCCTGGAAAAATAATAGGGACACTTAAATTTTTCAATATATTCTTATATTTTGAATTATTTTTACATAAATATTACAAAATATATACACTAAATTAAAGGTATTCAAATAGTTTAACTAATAAAAAAAAATTTTTCAATAGCTCTGCCAAATTCTTAAAAAAAATGTAAAATAAAGGCCTGGAAAAATAATAGGGACACTTAAATTTTTCAATATATTCTTATATTTTTAATTATTTTTCCATAAATATTACAAAATATATACACTAAATTAAAGGTATTCAAATAGTTTAACAAATTAAATAAAAATATTTGACTAGTTCTGCCAAATTCTTAAAAAATATGTAAAATAAAGGCCTGGAAAAATAATAGGGACACTTAAATTTTTCAATATATTCTTATATTTTTAATTATTTTTCCATAAATATTACAAAGTATACACACTAAATTAAAGGTATTCAAATAGTTTAACTAATAAAAAAAATTTTTCAATAGCTCTGCCAAATTCTTAAAAAAAATATAAAATATAGGCCTGGAAAAATAATAGGGACACTTAAATTTTTCAATATATTCTTATATTTTTAATTATATTTCCATAAATATTACAAAATATATACACTAAATTAAAGGTATTCAAATAGTTTGACTAATAAAAAAAAATATTTCACTAGCTCTGCCAAACTCTTAAAAAAATGTAAAATAAAGGCCTGGAAAAATAATAGGGACACTTAAATTTTTCAATATATTCTTATATTTTTAATTATTTTTCCATAAATATTACAAAATATATACACTAAATTAAAGGTATTCAAATAGTTTAACTAATAAAATAAAAATATTTGACTAGCTCTGCAAAATTCTTAAAAAAAATGTAAAATAAAGGCCTGGAAAAATAATAGGGACACTTAAATTTTTCAATATATTCTTATATTTTTAATTATTTTTCCATAAATATTACAAAATATATACATTAAATTAAAGGTATTCAAATAGTTTAACTAATAAAATAAAAATATTTGACTAGCTCTGAAAAATTCTTAAAAAAAATGTAAAATAAAGGCCTGGAAAAATAATAGGGACACTTAAATTTTTCAATATATTCTTATATTTTTAATTATTTTTCCATAAATATTACAAAACATATACATTAAATTAAAGGTATTCAAATAGTTTAACTAATAAAATAAAAATATTTGACTAGCTCTGCCAAATTCTTAAAAAAAATTTAAAATAAAGGCCTGGAAAAATAATAGGGACACTTAAATTTTTCAATATATTCTTATATTTTTAATTATTTTTCCATAAATATTACAAAATATATACACTAAATTAAAGGTATTCAAATAGTTTAACTAATAAAAAAAATATTTCACTAGCTCTGCCAAATTCTTAAAAAAAAATGTAAAATATAGGCCTGGAAAAATAATAGGGACACTTAAATTTTTCAATATATTCTTATATTTTTAATTATTTTTCCATAAATATTACAAAATATATACACTAAATTAAAGGTATTCAAATAGTTTAACTAATAAAATAAAATATTTCACTAGCTCTGCCAAATTCTTAAAAAAATGTAAAATAAAGGCCTGGAAAAATAATAGGGACACTTAAATTTTTCAATATATTCTTATATTTTTAATTATTTTTAAATAAATATTACAAAATCTATACACTAAATTAAAGGTATTCAAATAGTTTAACTATTAAAAAAAAAATTTCAATAGCTCTGCCAAATTCTTAAAAAAATGTAAAATAAAGGCCTGGAAAAATAATAGGGACACTTAAATTTTTCAATATATTCTTATATTTTTAATTATTTTTCCATAAATATTACAAAATACATACACTAAATTAAAGGTATTCAAATAGTTTAACTAATTAAATAAAAATATTTGACTAGTTCTGCCAAATTCTTAAAAAAAATGTAAAATAAAGGCCTGGAAAAATAATAGGGACACTTAAATTTTTCAATATATTCTTATATTTTTAATTATTTTTACATAAATATTACAAAATATATACACTAAATTAAAGGTATTCAAATAGTTTAACTAATAAAAAAAAATTTTTCAATAGCTCTGCCAAATTCTTAAAAAAAATGTAAAATAAAGGCCTGGAAAAATAATAGGGACACTTAAATTTTTCAATATATTCTTATATTTTTAATTATTTTTCCATAAATATTACAAAATATATACACTAAATTAAAGGTATTCAAATAGTTTAACAAATTAAATAAAAATATTTGACTAGTTCTGCCAAATTCTTAAAAAAAATGTAAAATAAAGGCCTGGAAAAATAATAGGGACTCTTAAATTTTTAAATATATTCTTATATTTTTAATTATTTTTCCATAAATATTACAAAATATATACACTAAATTGAAGGTATTCAAATAGTTTAACTAATAAAATGAAAATATTTGACTAGCTCTGCCAAATTCTTAAAAAAAATGTAAAATAAAGGCCTGGAAAAATAATAGGGACTCTTAAATTTTTAAATATATTCTTATATTTTTAATTATTTTTCCATAAATATTACAAAATATATACACTAAATTGAAGGTATTCAAAAAGTTTAACTAATAAAATAAAAATATTTGACTAGCTCTGCCAAATTCTTAAAAAAAAATGTAAAATAAAGGCCTGGAAAAATAATAGGGACACTTAAATTTTTCAATATATTCTTATATTTTTAATTATTTTTCCATAAATATTAAAAAATATATACACTAAATTAAAGGTATTCAAATAGTTTAACTAATAAAAAAAAATTTCTCAATAGCTCTGCCAAATTCTTAAAAAAATGTAAAATAAGGGCCTGGAAAAATAATAGGGACACTTAAATTTTTCAATATATTCTTATATTCTTAATTATTTTTCCATAAATATTACAAAACATATACACTAAATTAAAGGTATTCAAATAGTTTAACTAATAAAAAAAAATTTTTCACTAGCTCTGCCAAATTCTTAAAAAAATGTAAAATAAAGGTCTGGAAAAATAATAGGGACACATAAATTTTTCAATATATTCTTATATATTTAATTATTTTTCCATAAATATTAAAAAATATATACACTAAATTAAAGGTATTCAAATAGTTTAACTAATAAAAAAAAATATTTGACTAGCTCTGCCAAATTCTTAAAAAATTGTAAAATAAAGGCCTGGAAAAATAATAGGGACACTTAAATTTTTCAATATATTCTTATATTTTTAATTATTTTTACTTAAATATTACAAAATATATACACTAAATTAAAGGTATTCAAATAGTTTAAGTAATAAAAAAAATTTTTCAATAGCTCTGCCAAATTCTTAAAAAAAATGTAAAATAAAGGCCTGGAAAAATAATAGGGACACTTAAATTTTTCAATATATTCTTATATTTTTAATTATTTTTCCATAAATATTACAAAATATATACACTAAATTAAAGGTATTCAAATAGTTTAACTAATAAAAAAATTTTTTCAATAGCTCTGCCAAATTCTTAAAAAAAAATGTAAAATATAGGCCTGGAAAAATAATAGGGACACTTAAATTTTTCAATATATTCTTATATTTTTAATTATCTTTCCATAAATATTACAAAATATATACACTAAATTAAAGGTATTCAAATAGTTTAACTAATAAAATAAAAATATTTGACTAGCTCTGACAAATTCTTAAAAAAAATTTAAAATAAAGGCCTGGAAAAATAATAGGGACACTTAAATTTTTCAATATATTCTTATATTTTTAATTATTTTTCCATAAATATTACAAAATATATAACTAAATTAAAGGTATTCAAATAGTTTAACTAATAAAAAAAAATTTTTCAATAGCTCTGCCAAATTCTTAAAAAAAATGTAAAATAAAGGCCTGGAAAAATAATAGGGACTCTTAAATTTTTAAATATATTCTTATATTTTTAATTAATTTTCCATAAATATTACAAAATATATACACTAAATTGAAGGTATTCAAATAGTTTAACTAATAAAATAAAAATATTTGACTAGCTCTGCCAAATTCTTAAAAAAAAATGTAAAATAAAGGCCTGGAAAAATAATAGGGACACTTAAATTTTTCAATATATTCTTATATTTTTAATTATTTTTCCATAAATATTACAAAATATATATACTAAATTAAAGGTATTCAAATAGTTTAACTAATAAAAAAAATTTTTCAATAGCTCTGCCAAATTCTTAAAAAAAATGTAAAATAAAGGCCTGGAAAAATAATAGGGACTCTTAAATTTTTCAATATATTCTTATATTTTTAATTATTTTTCCATAAATATTACAAAATATATAACTAAATTAAAGGTATTCAAATAGTTTAACTAATAAAAATAAATTTTTCACTAGCTCTGCCAAATTCTTAAAAAAAAATGTAAAATAAAGGCCTGGAAAAATAATAGGGACACTTAAATTTTTCAATATATTCTTATATTTTTAATTATTTTCCCATAAATATTACAAAATATATACACTAACAGTCTTATGCAAAAAAACTTACAACAGGCTTACAAACCGTTGTTAAGCAAAATTCGATAAAAGTATATGCAAAAACGATAATTAGCTTAACACACGTGTAGTAAACCATTGTTAAATCTATGAAATTTAACAATGGTTCAACCGTACTTTAAACCTACAGTAAAGTCATATGTCATAATTTTATTAGAATTTTTGAAATTTGTGAAAAATATTCTAATTTTTTAAAAATAAATTAAAAAAAAATTTAAAAACACAAAAAACAATTTTCAAATATTTTCCTTTTATTTTCATGTCTTTGCTCCATATTTTTTCTAATTATTCTTTTCAAACTATTCTTTTTCACCAAAATAAAAATTTTGTTTACAAATTAGTTTAGTGATGTCTAAATTATCAAAACAAATTTTAAGAAACCGGTACTCGAATACTTTCTTTAATCAAAATATAATATTTTAATTACATTGGTTGTTTTATTTTATTTGTACATTGTTGTTATTAAAAAAAACAAATAATAAATAAAAAAGAATTAATTATTAACAATTAACAATTAATAAAAACAATTAAATGTATAAAATCATAAAAAAACAATATTAGACACGAATACCAAATGAACTAATAATCGTTCATACACAACATTAAGGAAAAATTGACAGAATAAAGTAATGGTATTGCCAGCATCAAATAAAAAAAAGCCTTAAAATGGATATTAGTTAAAACACTGTTTTTGCATATACTTTTTTAATAATGGATTATTAAGCTAAAAATCGTTGTTAACTAATGTTCACATCAAAGTCATAATAAGGTTTTTTTTTGCATAAGACTGTAAGTTAAAGGTATTCAAATAGTTTAACTAAAAAAAAAAAATTTTTCAATAGCTCTGCCAAGTTCTTAAAAAAAATGTAAAATAAAGGTCTGGAAAAATAATAGGGACACTTAAATTTTTCAATATATTCTTATATTTTTAATTATTTTTCCATAAATATTACAAAATATATACACTAAATTAAAGGTATTCAAATAGTTTAACTAATAAAAAAAATATTTGACTAGCTCTGCCAAATTCTTAAAAAAATTGTAAAATAAAGGCCTGGAAAAATAATAGGGACACTTAAATTTTTCAATATATTCTTATATTTTTAATTATTTTTCCATAAATATTACAAAATATATACACTAAATTAAAGGTATTCAAATAGTTTAACTAATAAAAAAAAAATTTCAATAGCTCTGCCAAATTCTTAAAAAAAATGTAAAATATAGGCCTGGAAAAATAATAGGGACACTTAAATTTTTCAATATATTCTTATATTTTTAATTATTTTTCCATAAATATTACAAAATATATACACTAAATTAAAGGTATTCAAATAGTTTAACTAATAAAAAAAAAATATTTGACTAGCTCTGCAAAATTCTAAAAAAAATGTAAAATAAAGGCCTGGAAAAATAATAGGGACACTTAAATTTTTCAATATATTCTTATATTTTTAATTATTTTTCCATAAATATTACAAAATATATACACTAAATTAAAGGTATTCAAATAGTTTAACTAATAAAAAAAAAATTTCAATAGCTCTGCCAAATTCTTAAAAAAAATGTAAAATAAAGGCCTGGAAAAATAATAGGGACACTTAAATTTTTCAATATATTCTTATATTTTTAATTATTTTTCCATAAATATTACAAAATATATACACTAAATTAAAGGTATTCAAATAGTTTAACTAATAAAAAAAAAAATATTTCACTAGCTCTGCCAAACTCTTAAAATTGTGTAAAATAAAGGCCTGGAAAAATAATAGGGACACTTAAATTTTTCAATATATTCTTATATTTTTAATTATTTTTCCATAAATATTACAAAATATATACACTAAATTAAAGGTATTCAAATAGTTTAACTAATAAAAAAAAAATTCAATAGCTCTGAAAAAATTCTTAAAAAAAATGTAAAATAAGGGCCTGGAAAAATAATAGGGACACTTAAATTTGTCAATATATTCTTATATTTTTAATTATTTTTCCATAAATATTACAAAATATATACACTAAATTAAAGGTATTCAAATAGTTTAACTAATAAAAAAAAATATTTGACTAGCTCTGCCAAATTCTTAAAAAAAATGTAAAATAAAGGCCTGGAAAAATAATAGGGACACTTAAATTTTTCAATATATTCTTATATTTTTAATTATTTTTCCATAAATATTACAATATATATACACTATATTAAAGGTATTCAAATAGTTTAACTAATAAAATAAAAATATTTGACTAGCTCTGCAAAATTCTTAAAAAAAATGTAAAATAAAGGCCTGGAAAAATAATAGGGACACATAAATTTTTCAAAACATTCTTATATTTTTAATTATTTTTCCATAAATATTACAAACTATATACACTAAATTAAAGGTATTCAAATAGTTTAACAAATAAAAAAAAAAATTTTCAATAGCTCTGCCAAATTCTTAAAAAAAATGTAAAATAAAGGCCTGGAAAAATAATAGAGACACTTAAATTTTTCAATATATTCTTATATTTTTAATTATTTTTCCATAAATATTACAAAATATATATACTAAATTAAAGGTATTCAAATAGTTTAACTAATAAAAAAAAATTTTTCAATAGCTCTGCCAAATTCTTAAAAAAAATGTAAAATAAAGGCCTGGAAAAATAATAGGGACACTTAAATTTTTCAATATATTCTTATATTTTTAATTATTTTTCCATAAATATTACAAAATATATACACTAAATTAAAGGTATTCAAATACTTTAAGTAATAAAATAAAAATATTTGACTAGCTCTGTCAAATTCTTAAAAAAAAAATGTAAAATAAAGGCCTGGAAAAATAATAGGGACACTTAAATTTTTCAATATATTCTTATATTTTGAATTATTTTTACATAAATATTACAAAATATATACACTAAATTAAAGGTATTCAAATAGTTTAACTAATAAAAAAAAATTTTTCAATAGCTCTGCCAAATTCTTAAAAAAAATGTAAAATAAAGGCCTGGAAAAATAATAGGGACACTTAAATTTTTCAATATATTCTTATATTTTTAATTATTTTTCCATAAATATTACAAAATATATACACTAAATTAAAGGTATTCAAATAGTTTAACTAATTAAATAAAAATATTTGACTAGTTCTGCCAAATTCTTAAAAAAAATGTAAAATAAAGGCCTGGAAAAATAATAGGGACACTTAAATTTTTCAATATATTCTTATATTTTGAATTATTTTTACATAAATATTACAAAATATATACACTAAATTAAAGGTATTCAAATAGTTTAACTAATAAAAAAAAATTTTTCAATAGCTCTGCCAAATTCTTAAAAAAAATGTAAAATAAAGGCCTGGAAAAATAATAGGGACACTTAAATTTTTCAATATATTCTTATATTTTTAATTATTTTTCCATAAATATTACAAAATATATACACTAAATTAAAGGTATTCAAATAGTTTAACAAATTAAATAAAAATATTTGACTAGTTCTGCCAAATTCTTAAAAAAAATGTAAAATAAAGGCCTGGAAAAATAATAGGGACACTTAAATTTTTCAATATATTCTTATATTTTTAATTATTTTTCCATAAATATTACAAAACATATACATTAAATTAAAGGTATTCAAATAGTTTAACTAATAAAATAAAAATATTTGACTAGCTCTGCCAAATTCTTAAAAAAAATTTAAAATAAAGGCCTGGAAAAATAATAGGGACACTTAAATTTTTCAATATATTCTTATATTTTTAATTATTTTTCCATAAATATTACAAAATATATACACTAAATTAAAGGTATTCAAATAGTTTAACTAATAAAAAAAATATTTCACTAGCTCTGCCAAATTCTTAAAAAAAAATGTAAAATATAGGCCTGGAAAAATAATAGGGACACTTAAATTTTTCAATATATTCTTATATTTTTAATTATTTTTCCATAAATATTACAAAATACATACACTAAATTAAAGGTATTCAAATAGTTTAACTAATTAAATAAAAATATTTGACTAGTTCTGCCAAATTCTTAAAAAAAATGTAAAATAAAGGCCTGGAAAAATAATAGGGACACTCAAATTTTTCAATATATTCTTATATTTTGAATTATTTTTACATAAATATTACAAAATATATACACTAAATTAAAGGTATTCAAATAGTTTAACTAATAAAAAAAAATTTTTCAATAGCTCTGCCAAATTCTTAAAAAAAATGTAAAATAAAGGCCTGGAAAAATAATAGGGACACTTAAATTTTTCAATATATTCTTATATTTTTAATTATTTTTCCATAAATATTACAAAATATATACACTAAATTAAAGGTATTCAAATAGTTTAACAAATTAAATAAAAATATTTGACTAGTTCTGCCAAATTCTTAAAAAAAATGTAAAATAAAGGCCTGGAAAAATAATAGGGACACTTAAATTTTTCAATATATTCTTATATTTTTAATTATTTTTCCATAAATATTACAAAATATACACACTAAATTAAAGGTATTCAAATAGTTTAACTAATAAAAAAAATTTTTCAATAGCTCTGCCAAATTCTTAAAAAAAATATAAAATATAGGCCTGGAAAAATAATAGGGACACTTAAATTTTTCAATATATTCTTATATTTTTAATTATATTTCCATAAATATTACAAAATATATACACTAAATTAAAGGTATTCAAATAGTTTGACTAATAAAAAAAAATATTTCACTAGCTCTGCCAAACTCTTAAAAAAATGTAAAATAAAGGCCTGGAAAAATAATAGGGACACTTAAATTTTTCAATATATTCTTACATTTTTAATTATTTTTCCATAAATATTACAAAATATATACACTAAATTAAAGGTATTCAAATAGTTTAACTAATAAAAAAAAATTCAATAGCTCTGCCAAATTCTTAAAAAAAAATGTAAAATAAAGGCCTGGAAAAATAATAGGGACACTTAAATTTTTCAATATATTCTTATATTTTTAATTATTTTTCCATAAATATTACAAAATATATACACTAAATTAAAGGTATTCAAATAGTTTAACTAATAAAAAAAAAAATATTTGACTAGCTCTGCCAAATTCTTAAAAAAAATGTAAAATAAAGGCCTGGAAAAATAATAGGGACACTTAAATTTTTCAATATATTCTTATATTTTTAATTATTTTTCCATAAATATTACAAAATATATACACTAAATTAAAGGTATTCAAATAGTTTAACTAATAAAAAATATTTTTCAATAGCTCTGCCAAATTCTTAAAAAAAATGTATAATAAAGGCCTGGAAAAATAATAGGGACACTTAAATTTTTCAATATATTCTTATATTTTTAATTATTTTTCCATAAATATTACAAAATATATACATTAAATTAAAGGTATTCAAATAGTTTAACTAATAAAATAAAAATATTTGACTAGCTCTGCCAAATTCTTAAAAAAAATTTAAAATAAAGGCCTGGAAAAATAATAGGGACACTTAAATTTTTCAATATATTCTTATATTTTTAATTATTTTTACTTAAATATTACAAAATATATACATTAAATTAAAGGTATTCAAATAGTTTAACTAATAAAATAAAAATATTTGACTAGCTCTGCAAAATTCTTTAAAAAAATGTAAAATAAAGGCCTGGAAAAATAATAGGGACACTTAAATTTTTCAATATATTCTTATATTTTTAATTATTTTTCCATAAATATTACAAAATATATACACTAAATTAAAGGTATTCAAATAGTTTAACTAATAAAAAAAAATTTTTCACTAGCTCTGCCAAATTCTTAAAAAAAATGTAAAATAAAGGCCTGGAAAAATAATAGGGACACTTAAATTTTTCAATATATTCTTATATTTTTAATTATTTTTCCATAAATATTACAAAATATATACACTAAATTGAAGGTATTCAAATAGTTTAACTAATAAAATGAAAATATTTGACTAGCTCTGCCAAATTCTTAAAAAAAATGTAAAATAAAGGCCTGGAAAAATAATAGGGACTCTTAAATTTTTAAATATATTCTTATATTTTTAATTAATTTTCCATAAATATTACAAAATATATACACTAAATTGAAGGTATTCAAATAGTTTAACTAATAAAATAAAAATATTTGACTAGCTCTGCCAAATTCTTAAAAAAAAATGTAAAATAAAGGCCTGGAAAAATAATAGGGACACTTAAATTTTTCAATATATTCTTATATTTTTAATTATTTTTCCATAAATATTGCAAAATATATATACTAAATTAAAGGTATTCAAATAGTTTAACTAATAAAAAAAATTTTTCAATAGCTCTGCCAAATTCTTAAAAAAAATGTAAAATAAAGGCCTGGAAAAATAATAGGGACTCTTACATTTTTCAATATATTCTTATATTCTTAATTATTTTTCCATAAATATTACAAAATATATATACTAAATTAAAGGTATTCAAATAGTTTAACTAATAAAAATAAATTTTTCACTAGCTCTGCCAAATTCTTAAAAAAAAATGTAAAATAAAGGCCTGGAAAAATAATAGGGACACTTAAATTTTTCAATATATTCTTATATTTTTAATTATTTTCCCATAAATATTACAAAATATATACACTAACAGTCTTATGCAAAAAAACTTACAACAGGCTTACAAACCGTTGTTAAGCAAAATTCGATAAAAGTATATGCAAAAACGATAATTAGCTTAACACACGTGTAGTAAACCATTGTTAAATCTATGAAATTTAACAATGGTTCAACCGTACTTTAAACCTACAGTAAAGTCATATGTCATAATTTTATTAGAATTTTTGAAATTTGTGAAAAATATTCTAATTTTTTAAAAATAAATTAAAAAAAAATTTAAAAACACAAAAAACAATTTTCAAATATTTTCCTTTTATTTTCATGTCTTTGCTCCATATTTTTTCTAATTATTCTTTTCAAACTATTCTTTTTCACCAAAATAAAAATTTTGTTTACAAATTAGTTTAGTGATGTCTAAATTATCAAAACAAATTTTAAGAAACCGGTACTCGAATACTTTCTTTAATCAAAATATAATATTTTAATTACATTGGTTGTTTTATTTTATTTGTACATTGTTGTTATTAAAAAAAAACAAATAATAAATAAAAAAGAATTAATTATTAACAATTAACAATTAATAAAAACAATTAAATGTATAAAATCATAAAAAAACAATATTAGACACGAATACCAAATGAACTAATAATCGTTCATACACAACATTAAGGAAAAATTGACAGAATAAAGTAATGGTATTGCCAGCATCAAATAAAAAAAAGCCTTAAAATGGATATTAGTTAAAACACTGTTTTTGCATATACTTTTTTAATAATGGATTATTAAGCTAAAAATCGTTGTTAACTAATGTTCACATCAAAGTCATAATAAGGTTTTTTTTTGCATAAGACTGTAAGTTAAAGGTATTCAAATAGTTTAACTAAAAAAAAAAATTTTTCAATAGCTCTGCCAAGTTCTTAAAAAAAATGTAAAATAAAGGTCTGGAAAAATAATAGGGACACTTAAATTTTTCAATATATTCTTATATTTTTAATTATTTTTCCATAAATATTACAAAATATATACACTAAATTAAAGGTATTCAAATAGTTTAACTAATAAAAAAAATATTTGACTAGCTCTGCCAAATTCTTAAAAAAATTGTAAAATAAAGGCCTGGAAAAATAATAGGGACACTTAAATTTTTCAATATATTCTTATATTTTTAATTATTTTTCCATAAATATTACAAAATATATACACTAAATTAAAGGTATTCAAATAGTTTAACTAATAAAAAAAAAATTTCAATAGCTCTGCCAAATTCTTAAAAAAAATGTAAAATATAGGCCTGGAAAAATAATAGGGACACTTAAATTTTTCAATATATTCTTATATTTTTAATTATTTTTCCATAAATATTACAAAATATATACACTAAATTAAAGGTATTCAAATAGTTTAACTAATAAAAAAAAAATATTTGACTAGCTCTGCAAAATTCTAAAAAAAATGTAAAATAAAGGCCTGGAAAAATAATAGGGACACTTAAATTTTTCAATATATTCTTATATTTTTAATTATTTTTCCATAAATATTACAAAATATATACACTAAATTAAAGGTATTCAAATAGTTTAACTAATAAAAAAAAAATTTCAATAGCTCTGCCAAATTCTTAAAAAAAATGTAAAATAAAGGCCTGGAAAAATAATAGGGACACTTAAATTTTTCAATATATTCTTATATTTTTAATTATTTTTCCATAAATATTACAAAATATATACACTAAATTAAAGGTATTCAAATAGTTTAACTAATAAAAAAAAAAATATTTCACTAGCTCTGCCAAACTCTTAAAATTGTGTAAAATAAAGGCCTGGAAAAATAATAGGGACACTTAAATTTTTCAATATATTCTTATATTTTTAATTATTTTTCCATAAATATTACAAAATATATACACTAAATTAAAGGTATTCAAATAGTTTAACTAATAAAAAAAAAATTCAATAGCTCTGAAAAAATTCTTAAAAAAAATGTAAAATAAGGGCCTGGAAAAATAATAGGGACACTTAAATTTGTCAATATATTCTTATATTTTTAATTATTTTTCCATAAATATTACAAAATATATACACTAAATTAAAGGTATTCAAATAGTTTAACTAATAAAAAAAAATATTTGACTAGCTCTGCCAAATTCTTAAAAAAAATGTAAAATAAAGGCCTGGAAAAATAATAGGGACACTTAAATTTTTCAATATATTCTTATATTTTTAATTATTTTTCCATAAATATTACAAAATATATACACTATATTAAAGGTATTCAAATAGTTTAACTAATAAAATAAAAATATTTGACTAGCTCTGCAAAATTCTTAAAAAAAATGTAAAATAAAGGCCTGGAAAAATAATAGGGACACTTAAATTTTTCAATATATTCTTATATTTTTAATTATTTTTCCATAAATATTACAAAATATATACACTAAATTAAAGGTATTCAAATACTTTAAGTAATAAAATAAAAATATTTGACTAGCTCTGTCAAATTCTTAAAAAAAAAATGTAAAATAAAGGCCTGGAAAAATAATAGGGACACTTAAATTTTTCAATATATTCTTATATTTTTAATTATTTTTCCATAAATATTACAAAATATATACACTAAATTAAAGGTATTCAAATAGTTTAACTAATAAAATAAAAATATTTGACTAGCTCTGTCAAATTCTTAAAAAAAAAATGTAAAATAAAGGCCTGGAAAAATAATAGGGACACTTAAATTTTTCAATATATTCTTATATTTTTAATTATTTTTCCATAAATATTACAAAATATATATATTAAATTAAAGGTATTCAAATAGTTTAACTAATAAAATAAAAATATTTGACTAGCTCTGCCAAATTCCTAAAAAAAAATTTAAAATAAAGGCCTGGAAAAATAATAGGGACACTTAAATTTTTCAATATATTCTTATATTTTTAATTATTTTTCCATAAATATTACAAAATATATACACTAAATTGAAGGTATTCAAATAGTTTAACTAATAAAATAAAAATATTTGACTAGCTCTGCCAATTTCTTAAAAAAAAATGTAAAATAAAGGCCTGGAAAAATAATAGGGACACTTAAATTTTTCAATATATTCTTATATTTTTAATTATTTTTCCATAAATATTACAAAATATATACACTAAATTAAAGGTATTCAAATAGCTTAACTAATAAAAAAAAAAAATATTTCACTAGCTCTGCCAAATTCTTAAAAAAAATGTAAAATAAAGGCCTGGAAAAATAATAGGGACACTTAAATTTTTCAATATATTCTTATATTTTTAATTATTTTTCCATAAATATTACAAAATATATACACTAAATTAAAGGTATTCAAATAGTTTAACTAATAAAATAAAAATATTTGACTAGCACTGCCAAATTCTTAAAAAAAATTGTAAAATAAAGGTCTGGAAAAATAATAGGGACACTTAAATTTTTCAATATATTCTTATATTTTTAATTATTTTTCCATAAATATTACAAAATATATACACTAAATTAAAGGTATTCAAATAGTTTAACTAATAAAAAAAAAATATTTCACTAGCTCTGCCAAATTCTTAAAAAAAAATGTAAAATAAAGGCCTGGAAAAATAATAGGGACACTTAAATTTTTCAATATATTCTTATATTCTTAATTATTTTTCCATAAATATTACAAAATATATATACTAAATTAAAGGTACTCAAATAGTTTAACTAATAAAAATAAATTTTTCACTAGCTCTGCAAAATTCTTAAAATAAATGTAAAATAAAGGCCTGGAAAAATAATAGGGACACTTAAATTTTTCAATATATTCTTATATTTTTAATTATTTTTCCATAAATATTACAAAATATATACACTAAATTAAAGGTATTCAAATAGTTTAACTAATAAAAAAAAAAATATTTGACTAGCTCTGCCAAATTCTTAAAAAAATGTAAAATAAAGGCCTGGAAAAATAATAGGGACACTTAAATTTTTCAATATATTCTTATATTTTTAATTATTTTTCCATAAATATTACAAAATATATACACTAAATTAAAGGTATTCAAATAGTTTAACTAATAAAAAAAATATTTCACTAGCTCTGCCAAACTCTTAAAAAAATGTAAAATAAAAGCCTGGAAAAATAATAGGGACACTTAAATTTTTCAATATATTCTTATATTTTTAATTATTTTTCCATAAATATTACAAAATATATACACTAAATTAAAGGTATTCAAATACTTTAAGTAATAAAATAAAAATATTTGACTAGCTCTGTCAAATTCTTAAAAAAAAATGTAAAATAAAGGCCTGGAAAAATAATAGGGACACTTAAATTTTTCAATATATTCTTATATTTTTAATTATTTTTCCATAAATATTACAAAATATATACATTAAATTAAAGGTATTCAAATAGTTTAACTAATAAAATAAAAATATTTGACTAGCTCTGCCAAATTCCTAAAAAAAAATTTCAAATAAAGGCCTGGAAAAATAATAGGGACACTTAAATTTTTCAATATATTCTTATATTTTTAATTATTTTTCCATAAATATTACAAAATATATACACTAAATTAAAGGTATTCAAATAGTTTAACTAATAAAAAAAAAATATTTCACTAGCTCTGCCAAACTCTTAAAAAAATTTAAAATAAAGGCCTGGAAAAATAATAGGGACACTTAAATTTTTCAATATATTCTTATATTTTTAATTATTTTTCCATAAATATTACAAAATATATACACTAAATTAAAGGTATTCAAATAGTTTAACTAATAAAAAAAAAATATTTTACTAGCTCTGCCAAATTCTTAAAAAATTGTAAAATAAAGGCCTGGAAAAATAATAGGGACACTTAAATTTTTCAATATATTCTTATATTTTTAATTATTTTTCCATAAATATTACAAAATATATACACTAAATTAAAGGTATTCAAATAGTTTAACTAATAAAAAAAAAATATTTGACTAGCTCTGCAAAATTCTAAAAAAAATGTAAAATAAAGGCCTGGAAAAATAATAGGGACACTTAAATTTTTCAATATATTCTTATATTTTCAATTATTTTTCCATAAATATTACAAAACATATACATTAAATTAAAGGTATTCAAATAGTTTAACTAATAAAATAAAAATATTTGACTAGCTCTGCCAAATTCTTAAAAAAAATTTAAAATAAAGGCCTGGAAAAATAATAGGGACACTTAAATTTTTCAATATATTCTTATATTTTTAATTATTTTTCCATAAATATTACAAAATATATACACTAAATTAAAGGTATTCAAATAGTTTAACTAATAAAAAAAAAATATTTCACTAGCTCTGCCAAACTCTTAAAAAAATGTAAAATAAAGGCCTGGAAAAATAATAGGGACACTTAAATTTTTCAATATATTCTTATATTTTTAATTATTTTTCCATAAATATTACAAAATATATACACTAAATTAAAGGTATTCAAATAGTTTAACTAATAAAAAAAAATTTCAATAGCTCTGAAAAAATTCTTAAAAAAAATGTAAAATAAAGGCCTGGAAAAATAATAGGGACACTTAAATTTTTCAATATATTCTTATATTTTTAATTATTTTTCCATAAATATTACAAAATATATACACTAAATTAAAGGTATTCAAATAGTTTAACTAATAAAAAAAAATTTGACTAGCTCTGCCAAATTCTTAAAAAAAATGTGAAATAAAGGCCTGGAAAAATAATAGGGTCACTTAAATTTTTCAATATATTCTTATATTTTTAATTATTTTTCCATAAATATTACAATATATATACACTATATTAAAGGTATTCAAATAGTTTAACTAATAAAATAAAAATATTTGACTAGCTCTGCAAAATTCTTAAAAAAAATGTAAAATAAAGGCCTGGAATAATAATAGGAACACTTAAATTTTTCAATACATTCTTATATTTTTAATTATTTTTCCATAAGTATTACAAAATATATATACTAAATTAAAGGTATTCAAATAGTTTAACTAATAAAAAAAAATTTTTCAATAGCTCTGCCAAATTCTTAAAAAAATGTAAAATAAAGGCCTGGAAAAATAATAGGGACACTTAAATTTTTCAATATATTCTTATATTTTTAATTATATTTCCATAAATATTACAAAATATATACATTAAATTAAAGGTATTCAAATAGTTTAACTAATAAAATAAAAATATTTGACTAGCTCTGCCAAATTCCTAAAAAAAATGTAAAATAAAGGCCTGGAAAAATAATAGGGACACTTAAATTTTTCAATATATTCTTATATTTTTAATTATTTTTCCATAAATATTACAAAATATATACACTAAATTAAAGGTATTCAAATAGTTTAACTAATAAAATAAAAATATTTGACTAGCTCTGCCAAATTCCTAAAAAAAAATTTTAAATAAAGGCCTGGAAAAATAATAGGGACACTTAAATTTTTCAATATATTCTTATATTTTTAATTATTTTTCCATAAATATTACAAAATATATACACTAAATTAAAGGTATTCAAATAGTTTAACTAATAAAATAAAAATATTTGACTAGCTCTGCAAAATTCTTAAAAAAAATTTAAAATAAAGGCCTGGAAAAATAATAGGGACACTTAAATTTTTCAATATATTCTTATATTTTTAATTATTTTTCCATAAATATTACAAAATATATACACTAAATTAAAGGTATTCAAATAGTTTAACTAATAAAATAAAAATATTTGACTAGCTCTGCCAAATTCTTAAAAAAAAATGTAAAATAAAGGCCTGGAAAAATAATAGGGACTCTTAAATTTTTCAATATATTCTTATATTTTTAATTATTTTTCCATAAATATTACAAAATATATACACTAAATTGAAGGTATTCAAATAGTTTAACTAATAAAATAAAAATATTTGACTAGCTCTGCCAAATTCTTAAAAAAAAATGTAAAATAAAGGCCTGGAAAAATAATAGGGACACTTAAATTTTTCAATATATTCTTATATTTTTAATTATTTTTCCATAAATATTACAAAATATATACACTAAATTAAAGGTATTCAAATAGTTTAACTAATAAAAAAAAAAATATTTCACTAGCTCTGCCAAATTCTTAAAAAAAATGTAAAATAAAGGCCTGGAAAAATAATAGGGACACTTAAATTTTTCAATATATTCTTATATTTTTAATTATTTTTCCATAAATATTACAAAATATATACACTAAATTAAAGGTATTCAAATAGTTTAACTAATAAAATACAAATATTTGACTAGCACTGCCAAATTCTTAAAAAAAATTGTAAAATAAAGGCCTGGAAAAATAATAGGGACACTTAAATTTTTCAATATATTCTTATATTCTTAATTATTTTTCCATAAATATTACAAAATATATATACTAAATTAAAGGTATTCAAATAGTTTAACTAATAAAAATAAATTTTTCACTAGCTCTGCCAAATTCTTAAAAAAAATGTAAAATAAAGGCCTGGGAAAATAATAGGGACACTTAAATTTTTCAATATATTCTTATATTTTTAATTATTTTTCCATAAATATTACAAAATATATATACTAAATTAAAGGTATTCAAATAGTTTAACTAATAAAAAATAATTTTCAATAGATCTGCCAAATTCTTAAATAAAATGTAAAATAAAAGCCTGGAAAAATAATAGGGACACTTAAATTTTTCAATATATTCTTATATTTTTAATTATTTTTCCATAAATATTACAAAATATATACACTAAATTAAAGGTATTCAAATAGTTTAACTAATAAAAAAAAATATTTGACTAGCTCTGCCAAATTCTTAAAAAAAATGTGAAATGAAGGCCTGGAAAAATAATAGGGTCACTTAAATTTTTCAATATATTCTTATATTTTTAATTATTTTTCCATAAATATTACAATATATATACACTATATTAAAGGTATTCAAATAGTTTAACTAATAAAATAAAAATATTTGACTAGCTCTGCAAAATTCTTAAAAAAAATGTAAAATAAAGGCCTGGAATAATAATAGGAACACTTAAATTTTTCAATACATTCTTATATTTTTAATTATTTTTCCATAAGTATTACAAAATATATATACTAAATTAAAGGTATTCAAATAGTTTAACTAATAAAAAAAAATTTTTCAATAGCTCTGCCAAATTCTTAAAAAAAATGTAAAATAAAGGCCTGGAAAAATAATAGGGACACTTAAATTTTTCAATATATTCTTATATTTTTAATTATATTTCCATAAATATTACAAAATATATACATTAAATTAAAGGTATTCAAATAGTTTAACTAATAAAATAAAAATATTTGACTAGCTCTGCCAAATTCCTAAAAAAAATGTAAAATAAAGGCCTGGAAAAATAATAGGGACACTTAAATTTTTCAATATATTCTTATATTTTTAATTATTTTTCCATAAATATTACAAAATATATACATTAAATTAAAGGTATTCAAATAGTTTAACTAATAAAATAAAAATATTTGACTAGCTCTGCCAAATTCCTAAAAAAAAATTTTAAATAAAGGCCTGGAAAAATAATAGGGACACTTAAATTTTTCAATATATTCTTATATTTTTAATTATTTTTCCATAAATATTACAAAATATATACACTAAATTAAAGGTATTCAAATAGTTTAACTAATAAAATAAAAATATTTGACTAGCTCTGCAAAATTCTTAAAAAAAATTTAAAATAAAGGCCTGGAAAAATAATACGGACACTTAAATTTTTCAATATATTCTTATATTTTTAATTATTTTTCCATAAATATTACAAAATATATACACTAAATTAAAGGTATTCAAATAGTTTAACTAATAAAATAAAAATATTTGACTAGCTCTGCCAAATTCTTAAAAAAAAATGTAAAATAAAGGCCTGGAAAAATAATAGGGACTCTTAAATTTTTCAATATATTCTTATATTTTTAATTATTTTTCCATAAATATTACAAAATATATACACTAAATTGAAGGTATTCAAATAGTTTAACTAATAAAATAAAAATATTTGACTAGCTCTGCCAAATTCTTAAAAAAAATGTAAAATAAAGGCCTGGAAAAATAATAGGGACACTTAAATTTTTCAATATATTCTTATATTTTTAATTATTTTTCCATAAATATTACAAAATATATACACTAAATTAAAGGTATTCAAATAGTTTAACTAATAAAAAAAAAATATTTCACTAGCTCTGCCAAATTCTTAAAAAAAATGTAAAATAAAGGCCTGGAAAAATAATAGGGACACTTAAATTTTTCAATATATTCTTATATTTTTAATTATTTTTCCATAAATATTACAAAATATATACACTAAATTAAAGGTATTCAAATAGTTTAACTAATAAAATAAAAATATTTGACTAGCACTGCCAAATTCTTAAAAAAATTGTAAAATAAAGGCCTGGAAAAATAATAGGGACACTTAAATTTTTCAATATATTCTTATATTCTTAATTATTTTTCCATAAATATTACAAAATATATATACTAAATTAAAGGTATTCAAATAGTTTAACTAATAAAAATAAATTTTTCACTAGCTCTGCCAAATTCTTAAAAAAAATGTAAAATAAAGGCCTGGAAAAATAATAGGGACACTTAAATTTTTCAATATATTCTTATATTTTTAATTATTTTTCCATAAATATTACAAAATATATACACTAAATTAAAGGTATTCAAATAGTTTAACTAATAAAAAAAAAATATTTCACTAGCTCTGCCAAACTCTTAAAAAAATGTAAAATAAAGGCCTGGAAAAATAATAAGGACACTTAAATTTTTCAATATATTCTTATATTTTTAATTATTTTTCCATAAATATTACAAAATATATACACTAAATTAAAGGTATTCAAATAGTTTAACTAATAAAAAAAATTTTTCAATAGCTCTGCCAAATTCTTAAAAAAAATGTAAAATATAGGCCTGGAAAATTAATAGGGACACTTAAATTTTTCAATATATTCTTATATTTTTAATTATTTTTCCATAAATATTACAAAATATATACACTAAATTAAAGGTATTCAAATAGTTTAACTAATAAAATAAAAATATTTCACTAGCTCTGCCAAATTCTTAAAAAAAATGTAAAATAAAGGCCTGGAAAAATAATAAGGACACTTAAATTTTTCAATATATTCTTATATTTTTAATTATTTTTCCATAAATATTACAAAATATATACACTAAATTAAAGGTATTCAAATAGTTTAACTAATAAAATAAAAATATTTGACTAGCACTGCCAAATTCTTAAAAAAATTGTAAAATAAAGGCCTGGAAAAATAATAGGGACACTTAAATTTTTCAATATATTCTTATATTCTTAATTATTTTTCCATAAATATTACAAAATATATATACTAAATTAAAGGTATTCAAATAGTTTAACTAATAAAAAAAATTTTTCAATAGCTCTGCCAAATTCTTAAAAAAAATGTAAAATATAGGCCTGGAAAAATAATAAGGACTCTTAAATTTTTCAATATATTCTTATATTTTTAATTATTTTTCCATAAATATTACAAAATATATACACTAAATTAAAGGTATTCAAATAGTTTAACTAATAAAAAAAAATATTTCACTAGCTCTGCCAAACTCTTAAAAAAATGTAAAATAAAGGCCTGGAAAAATAATAAGGACACTTAAATTTTTCAATATATTCTTATATTTTTAATTATTTTTCCATAAATATTACAAAATATATACACTAAATTAAAGGTATTCAAATAGTTTAACTAATAAAAAAAATTTTTCAATAGCTCTGCCAAATTCTTAAAAAAAATGTAAAATATAGGCCTGGAAAATTAATAGGGACACTTAAATTTTTCAATATATTCTTATATTTTTAATTATTTTTCCATAAATATTACAAAATATATACACTAAATTAAAGGTATTCAAATAGTTTAACTAATAAAATAAAAATATTTGACTAGCTCTGCAAAATTCTTAAAAAAAATGTAAAATAAAGGCCTGGAAAAATAATAGGGACACTTAAATTTTTCAATATATTCTTATATTTTTAATTATTTTTCCATAAATATTACAAAATATATACATTAAATTAAATGTATTCAAATAGTTTAACTAATAAAATAAAAATATTTGACTAGCTCTGCAAAATTCTTAAAAAAAATGTAAAATAAAGGCCTGGAAAAATAATAGGGACACTTAAATTTTTCAATATATTCTTATATTTTTAATTATTTTTCCATAAATATTACAAAATATATACATTAAATTAAAGGTATTCAAATAGTTTAACTAATAAAATAAAATATTTCACTAGCTCTGCCAAATTCTTAAAAAAATGTAAAATAAAGGCCTGGAAAAATAATAGGGACACTTAAATTTTTCAATATATTCTTATATTTTTAATTATTTTTAAATAAATATTACAAAATCTATACACTAAATTAAAGGTATTCAAATAGTTTAACTATTAAAAAAAAATTTCAATAGCTCTGCCAAATTCTTAAAAAAATGTAAAATAAAGGCCTGGAAAAATAATAGGGACACTTAAATTTTTCAATATATTCTTATATTTTTAATTATTTTTCCATAAATATTACAAAATACATACACTAAATTAAAGGTATTCAAATAGTTTAACTAATAAAATAAAAATATTTGACTAGCTCTGCAAAATTCTTAAAAAAAATGTAAAATAAAGGCCTGGAAAAATAATAGGGACACTTAAATTTTTCAATATATTCTTATATTTTTAATTATTTTTCCATAAATATTACAAAATACATACACTAAATTAAAGGTATTCAAATAGTTTAACTAATAAAATAAAAATATTTGACTAGCTCTGCCAAATTCTTAAAAAAAATTTAAAATAAAGGCCTGGAAAAATAATAGGGACACTTAAATTTTTCAATATATTCTTATATTTTTAATTATTTTTCCATAAATATTACAAAATATATACACTAAATTAAAGGTATTCAAATAGTTTAACTAATAAAAAAAAATATTTCACTAGCTCTGCCAAATTCTTAAAAAAAATGTAAAATAAAGGCCTGGAAAAATAATAGGGACACTTAAATTTTTCAATATATTCTTATATTTTTAATTATTTTTCCATAAATATTACAAAATATATACACTAAATTAAAGGTATTCAAATAGTTTAACTAATAAAATAAAAATATTTGACTAGCACTGCCAAATTCTTAAAAAAATTGTAAAATAAAGGCCTGGAAAAATAATAGGGACACTTAAATTTTTCAATATATTCTTATATTTTTAATTATTTTTCCATAAATATTACTGTTGGATTTATGTTTTTATTCCAGATTTAAATACCTTACTGGAAGTTGACGTGATACCCAGTAGTCAAATAAAGATAGTCATTGGTTTTTTATTTTTAATTCAATAATACAAATTCACTTTAATTTTATTTAGCGTGTAGATTTAATGATTATAAATGATTGAATGACAAAATTAGTATTATGTTGCCAGAGTTGTATGCATTTGGGTTGTAAAAGTAAGGTTGCATTTTTCTTACAATCTCCCTCTCAAACCGAATGCATTTACGAATATTAAATTTTAAGTTTCAGTAAACTACAGCAATACATATGTTTTTGTTTAGCTAATATTTTTGTTAAAATATCTGCAGCATTTTCAGTTGTTGTGACATATTTTATATCGATCTGCTTGTCGTCATACTTTTCCCTTATATAGTGAAAACGAATATCAATGTGTTTGCTTTTCTTCTGTACCGTAGGATTTTTAACCAAGAAAGCTGCACTTTGATTATCGCAAAAAATTGGAGTAGGGGATACGATGTAATCATCAAAACTCATTTCACGTAGAAGACATCGATGAAAAATTGTTTCTTTTGTGCCCTGGCATAAAGCAATATACTCGGCTTCCATCGTGCTTAATGCCACCACTGATTGTTTACGGGATTCCCATGCTATAGGACCACCAGCCATAAATATTACAAATCCTGAATAGGACTTACGATCGTTAGTATCACTTGCCCAGTCAGAATCTGTGAAACATTCAAAATTGTTTATATTATTCGAAAAAGTAATTTTACCTATTGGATTTTTCTTGAGGTATCTGAGGACGTATTTTGCCGCTGCAAAATGTTCATTGTGCGGATGTGTGTTAAATTGTGACAATTTTGATACTACATGTGTCAAGTCTGGTCTCGATATCACTGCTAAATACATCAAGGCTCCAATCAAACTTTGATAAGCCGTAGTATCCAAGTCTTTACACTGATTTTCGCACTTCTTTAAAACTGTACCACTAGGCCATGGAGTAGCTGCAGGTTTACAGTTTGACATACCCCACCTTTCCAGTAATTCTTCGGTGTACCGCTTTTGATGAATTGTAATGTCACCTCTTAAGCCTTTTCTACTAACTTCCATCCCCAAATAGAACGAAATTGGTCCACGATTTACAGCTGTTACATGTTTATTTAAGTTAAGTAAAATGTTGTTCATATCTATCTCACTAGAACATGCCGATAGCATATCGTCGACATAAATGGCAATATAACATATATTGTTGCCATTTCGTTTAACATAAACACAGGTATCAGATTGACATCTTTTAAATCCCATTTCTAGTAGAATATCGTTTACCTTTTTGTTCCATTCTCTGCCTGCCTGTTTCAAACCGTACAAAGCCTTATTAAGTTTACATACCTTGTTTGGATATTGTTTGTCTTCAAACATTTTTGGCTGTTTCATGTAAACATCATCTTGCAAGTCTCCATTCAAATAAGCTGCCTCTATGTCGATGTGATTTACTAATAATTTGTTCCTAGCTGCCAAAGCCAACAATAAACGTATAGTTGAGTGTCTAACTACAGGTGCAAATGTCTCTCGATAGTCGACATTAAGTTTTTGCGAACACCCTTGTGCAACTAATCTTGCCTTATATTTTTCTATGGCACCGTCTGGCGAACGCTTTACAACAAACACCCATTTGCAACCTATTATATTTTTGCCGCCAGGCCTTTCAACTAACTGCCACGTTTTATTGTTTATTAAAGATTTGTATTCTGCTTGCATGGCTGCCTTCCAGTTTTCGCAATTTTCTGAATTTAATGCTTCGTCGACAGAGTTTGGATTTTCGATTACTGAATTTAACATTTCAGGTCCACTTTCGGTAAGATAAACTTTTCGAGGTCGACCTTTATTACCAATTCTAATTATTTTAGGCCTGCCTCTTTTTCTTTTCTTTTCGACTAAAACTGTGTCATCTCTTTCAGTTTCGCTACCTGATGAATTCCCTTGTTCTTCTTCTTCATTATCACTTGACAGCATAATTTCGTCAACCTGTTGAATATTTGCTTCATCCTTGCTTTTAATTTGTTCTGCAGAATCAGTTTCATTACTTTCGTTATCTGTAAAGATGTTAGCATAAAACATTTCTTGTTGATTATTTTCTAAATCAATTGGTTCAAATGATTTTTCAAAAAATATGACGTCACGTGCTATTACAATTTGTTTTGTATCGGGGTTGTATAAACGATACCCTTTGGTGTGTAACTGGTATCCGACAAATTTCATTTTTGAACCTTTCGGTAAAAATTTACTGCCTTTTGGTTTTAGGCCTTTGTTTAACACGACGGCATCACAACCGAACGTTTTGAAATGAAATACTGATGGCTGTTTTCCAGTCCATCTTTCGTAGGGGGTTATATCACCTAACACTTTCGTTGGGGACCGATTTCTTAAATATGTGGACGTGTAAACGGCCTCTCCCCATAAACATTGTGGTAAACCAGATTGCTCTAGTAAACACCGCGCCATCTCGACTAGGGTTCTGTTGGCCCTTTCGGCAATGCCATTTTGTTGTGGAGAATAGCTTACTGTTGTCTGGTGTACTATTCCCTTTTCGGCAAACAAAGTTTTAAATTTAGAATTAATATATTCTTTTCCGTTATCACTCCGGACAACTTTTATTTGGCGGCCTGTCTGCTTCTCCGCAATCGCAGCAAAATTAGTAAATGCTTTAAACGCATCACTTTTGTTTTTAAGAAAATAGGTTGATATGTAACGAGAGTAGTCATCTATAAAAGTCATAAAATATGACGATCCACCAACAGTTTTAACTCCAATTGGGCCACAGAGATCTGTATGCACTACCTCTAACAAATCATTTGATTGAACACTGCCATAATTTTTGTATGGTTTCACAGCAATTTTGTTGACAGCACATGTAACACAATCAATTTTGTTGTTTACTTTTATGTCTAAGCCTTTTACCATTTTTTTACTTGATAATTTGTCTAAATCTTTTACGTTGATGTGGCCATATCTATCATGCCATTTCCTTACAATGGAATCATCAAAAATAGAATTAACACTTTCAACTTCTTTCATAATTTTTACATTCGCAATGAACATACCAGCATCTAAAACAGCTGTCAAAATTTTGTGTTCTTCTTTGCTTTTCATAACAGCTTTGTTGTTTACAAAATGAACAGAATGACCAGCTTTTAATATTTTGCTTATCGAAATAAAATTTGAATGCAGTTTTGGTACATACCAAACATTATGTAAAGAAAGCTTGCAAAACTCTGTTTTAATTCTAACTTCACCAATACCTTCTGCATGTATGCTCTCACCAGATGCTAATACAATTTCTTGTCTTGATGCTGTTAACTGTGTAAAGAATTCTTTTGTTCTGCACATATGAGATGTTGCGCCGCTGTCTAGTACAAAAACATCTGTCAACATTGTTTTCTCTTCATGTAATGAGCATGCAAAATCAATTCTCTCATTATTGTCTTTGCATTGAGAGCGAATATGGCCCTTTTTGCCGCATCGATAACATTTTATGTTATTAACATTGTAGTCGTTAAATTTTTTTTCATGTTGACGTTGATCACTTTTATTACGATTTTTGTGCTGATTGTTGTTGTTGCTGTTATACTTCTTATTTCTTTTATATTCATTCTTTGAATTTGCCGCAAACACTGTTTCATTTTGGTTATTATTTTTGTTGGTTTGTCTTAGTTCTTCCTCAAGTATTTTTGCTATTAATTTTTCATATTTGGGTAAATGGTCTCTACTTTCTATTGCAATAACAAAATTTTCCATTTCATCTGGTAGACTGCACAATAGCAGGATTGACAAAAAATCTTCATTTAAAATAATGCTAATTTCTTTTAGTTCATCAACAATAGAACTGAATTCATTTATTTGTGAGGCAAATTTTTGATTAGGACTGAATTTAAATCTGACAAGTTTTTTAAATAGGTTAACTTTTCTTGATGCCGTATCGGCTTTATATAAAGAACTTAAAGTACTCCACGCACTTTTCGCGGTATTACAATATTTTATGTGAATTAACTCACTTGGTTTGACACTCAAAGTAATGGTAGCAAGAGCTTTGGAATCATTTACTTTCCATTTACCAGCCTCTACCTTATCCTCAGGACAATCATCAACAACCGCATTCCACAAATCTAACGTTATCAGCAGACTCTTCACCTGGATACTCCATGTTGCGTAATTATCGCCGCTTAGTTTTTCAACACCTACTACATCGGTTGCCATCCCTTAGCCTTGTTTTATTATGTTGGGTAAAACAATTTAAAACCTTACACGACCTTCAACACTTCGTCCTTAACCTCACAAATTGCACACCTTACCAATTTGACTGCCTGGGTTCTGGGCCCATAACCTTTGTTGGATTTATGTTTTTATTCCAGATTTAAATACCTTACTGGAAGTTGACGTGATACCCAGTCAAATAAAGATAGTCATTGGTTTTTTATTTTTAATTCAATAATACAAATTCACTTTAATTTTATTTAGCGTGTAGATTTAATGATTATAAATGATTGAATGACAAAATTAGTATTATGTTGCCAGAGTTGTATGCATTTGGGTTGTAAAAGTAAGGTTGCATTTTTCTTACAATTACAAAATATATACACTAAATTAAAGGTATTCAAATAGTTTAACTAATAAAAAAAAAATATTTCACTAGCTCTGCCAAACTCTTAAAAAAATGTAAAATAAAGGCCTGGAAAAATAATAAGGACACTTAAATTTTTCAATATATTCTTATATTTTTAATTATTTTTCCATAAATATTACAAAATATATACACTAAATTAAAGGTATTCAAATAGTTTAACTAATAAAAAAAAAAATATTTCACTAGCTCTGCCAAACTCTTAAAAAAATGTAAAATAGAGGGCTGGAAAAATAATAGGGACACTTAAATTTGTCAATATATTCTTATATTTTTAATTATTTTTCCATAAATATTACAAAATATATACACTAAATTAAAGGTATTCAAATAGTTTAACTAATAAAAAAAATTTTCAATAGCTCTGCCAAATTCTTAAAAAAAATGTAAAATAAAGGCCTGGAAAAATAATAGGGACACTTAAATTTTTCAATATATTCTTATATTTTTAATTATTTTTCCATAAATATTACAAAATATATACACTAAATTAAAGGTATTCAAATAGTTTAACTAATAAAATAAAAATATTTGACTAGCTCTGCAAAATTCTTAAAAAAAATGTAAAATAAAGGCCTGGAAAAATAATAGGGACACTTAAATTTTTCAATATATTCTTATATTTTTAATTATTTTTCCATAAATATTACAAAATATATACATTAAATTAAAGGTATTCAAATAGTTTAACTAATAAAATAAAAATATTTGACTAGCTCTGCCAAATTCTTAAAAAAAATTTAAAATAAAGGCCTGGAAAAATAATAGGGACACTTAAATTTTTCAATATATTCTTATATTTTTAATTATTTTTCCATAAATATTACAAAACATATACATTAAATTAAAGGTATTCAAATAGTTTAACTAATAAAATAAAAATATTTGACTAGCTCTGCCAAATTCTTAAAAAAAATTTAAAATAAAGGCCTGGAAAAATAATAGGGACACTTAAATTTTTCAATATATTCTTATATTTTTAATTATTTTTCCATAAATATTACAAAACATATACATTAAATTAAAGGTATTCAAATAGTTTAACTAATAAAATAAAAATATTTGACTAGCTCTGCAAAATTCTTAAACAAAATGTAAAATAAAGGCCTGGAAAAATAATAGGGACACTTAAATTTTTCAATATATTCTTATATTTTTAATTAATTTTCCATAAATATTACAAAATATATACACTAAATTAAAGGTATTCAAATAGTTTAACTAATAAAAAAATATTTCACTAGCTCTGCCAAATTCTTAAAAAAAATGTAAAATATAGGCCTGGAAAAATAATAGGGACACTTAAATTTTTCAATATATTCTTATATTTTTAATTATTTTTCCATAAATATTACAAAATATATACACTAAATTAAAGGTATTCAAATAGTTTAACTAATAAAATAAAATATTTCACTAGCTCTGCCAAATTCTTAAAAAAATGTAAAATAAAGGCCTGGAAAAATAATAGGGACACTTAAATTTTTCAATATATTCTTATATTTTTAATTATTTTTAAATAAATATTACAAAATCTATACACTAAATTAAAGGTATTCAAATAGTTTAACTATTAAAAAAAAATTTTCAATAGCTCTGCCAAATTCTTAAAAAAATGTAAAATAAAGGCCTGGAAAAATAATAGGGACACTTAAATTTTTCAATATATTCTTATATTTTTAATTATTTTTCCATAAATATTACAAAATATATACATTAAATTAAAGGTATTCAAATAGTTTAACTAATAAAATAAAAATATTTGACTAGCTCTGCCTAATTCTTAAAAAAAAATGTATAATAAAGGCCTGGAAAAATAATAGGGCACTAAAATTTTTCAATATATTCTTATATTTTTAATTATTTTTCCATAAATATTACAAAATATAAACATTAAATTAAAGGTATTCAAATAGTTTAACTAATAAAATAAAAATATTTGACTAGCTCTGCCTAATTCTTAAAAAAAATGTAAAATAAAGGCCTGGAAAAATAATAGGGACACTTAAATTTTTCAATATATTCTTATATTTTTAATTATTTTTCCATAAATATTACAAAATACATACACTAAATTAAAGGTATTCAAATAGTTTAACTAATAAAATAAAAATATTTGACTAGCTCTGCCTAATTCTTAAAAAAAAAATGTAAAATAAAGGCCTGGAAAAATAATAGGGACACTTAAATTTTTCAATATATTCTTATATTTTTAATTATTTTTCCATAAATATTACAAAATACATACACTAAATTAAAGGTATTCAAATAGTTTAACTAATAAAATAAAAATATTTGACTAGCTCTGCCAAATTCTTAAAAAAAATTTAAAATAAAGGCCTGGAAAAATAATAGGGACACTTAAATTTTTCAATATATTCTTATATTTTTAATTATTTTTCCATAAATATTACAAAATATATACATTAAATTAAAGGTATTCAAATAGTTTAACTAATAAAATAAAAATATTTGACTAGCTCTGCAAAATTCTTAAAAAAAATGTAAAATAAAGGCCTGGAAAAATAATAGGAACACTTAAATTTTTCAATATATTCTTATATTTTTAATTATTTTTCCATAAATATTACAAAATATATACACTAAATTAAAGGTATTCAAATAGTTTAACTAATAAAAAAAATTTTCAATAGCTCTGCCAAATTCTTAAAAAAATGGAAAATAAAGGCCTGGAAAAATAATAGGGGCACTTAAATTTTTCAATATATTCTTATATTTTTAATTATTTTTCCATAAATATTACAAAATATATACACTAAATTAAAGGTATTCAAATAGTTTAACTAATAAAATAAAAATATTTGACTAGCTCTGCCACATTCTTAAAAAAAAATGTAAAATAAAGGCCTGGAAAAATAATAGGGACACTTAAATTTTTCAATATTTTCTTATATTTTTAATTATTTTTCCATAAATATTACAAAATATATACACTAAATTAAAGGTATTCAAATAGTTTAACTAATAAAAAAAAATATTTCACTAGCTCTGCCAAATTCTTAAAAAAAATGTAAACTAAAGGCCTGGAAAAATAATAGGGACACTTAAATTTTTCAATATATTCTTATATTTTTAATTATTTTTCCATAAATATTACAAAATATATACATTAAATTAAAGGTATTCAAATAGTTTAACTAATAAAATAAAAATATTTGACTAGCTCTGCCAAATTCTTAAAAAAAAATTTAAAATAAAGGCCTGGAAAAATAATAGGGACACTTAAATTTTTCAATATATTCTTACATTTTTAATTATTTTTCCATAAATATTACAAAATATATACACTAAATTAAAGGTATTCAAATAGTTTAACTAATAAAAAAAAATATTTCACTAGCTCTGCCAAATTCTTAAAAAAAAATGTAAAATAAAGGCCTGGAAAAATAATAGGGACACTTAAATTTTTCAATATATTCTTATATTTTTAATTATTTTTCCATAAATATTACAAAATATATACATTAAATTAAAGGTATTCAAATAGTTTAACTAATAAAATAAAAATATTTGACTAGCTCTGCCAAATTCTTAAAAAAAATTTAAAATAAAGGCCTGGAAAAATAATAGGGGACACTTAAATTTTTCAATATATTCTTATATTTTTCCTTAAATATTACAAAATATATACACTAAATTAAAGGTATTCAAATAGTTTAACTAATAAAAAAAATATTTCACTAGCTCTGCCAAATTCTTAAAAAAAATGTAAAATAAAGGCCTGGAAAAATAATAGGGACACTTAAATTTTTCAATATATTCTTATATTTTTAATTATTTTTCCATAAATATTACAAAATATATACACTAAATTAAAGGTATTCAAATAGTTTAACTAATAAAAAAAATATTTCACTAGCTCTGCCAAATTCTTAAAAAAAATGTAAAATATAGGCCTGGAAAAATAATAGGGACACTTAAATTTTTCAATATATTCTTATATTTTTAATTATTTTTCCATAAATATTACAAAATATATACACTAAATTAAAGGTATTCAAATAGTTTAACTAATAAAATAAAATATTTCACTTGCTCTGCCAAATTCTTAAAAAAATGTAAAATAAAGGCCTGGAAAAATAATAGGGACACTTAAATTTTTCAATATATTCTTATATTTTTAATTATTTTTAAATAAATATTACAAAATCTATACACTAAATTAAAGGTATTCAAATAGTTTAACTATTAAAAAAAAATTTTCAATAGCTCTGCCAAATTCTTAAAAAAATGTAAAATAAAGGCCTGGAAAAATAATAGGGACACTTAAATTTTTCAATATATTCTTATATTTTTAATTATTTTTCCATAAATATTACAAAATATATACATTAAATTAAAGGTATTCAAATAGTTTAACTAATAAAATAAAAATATTTGACTAGCTCTGCCTAATTCTTAAAAAAAAAATGTAAAATAAAGGCCTGGAAAAATAATAGGGACACTTAAATTTTTCAATATATTCTTATATTTTTAATTATTTTTCCATAAATATTACAAAATATATACATTAAATTAAAGGTATTCAAATAGTTTAACTAATAAAATAAAAATATTTGACTAGCTCTGCCTAATTCTTAAAAAAAAATGTAAAATAAAGGCCTGGAAAAATAATAGGGACACTTAAATTTTTCAATATATTCTTATATTTTTAATTATTTTTCCATAAATATTACAAAATACATACACTAAATTAAAGGTATTCAAATAGTTTAACTAATAAAATAAAAATATTTGACTAGCTCTGCCTAATTCTTAAAAAAAAAATGTAAAATAAAGGCCTGGAAAAATAATAGGGACACTTAAATTTTTCAATATATTCTTATATTTTTAATTATTTTTCCATAAATATTACAAAATACATACACTAAATTAAAGGTATTCAAATAGTTTAACTAATAAAATAAAAATATTTGACTAGCTCTGCCAAATTCTTAAAAAAAAATTTAAAATAAAGGCCTGGAAAAATAATAGGGACACTTAAATTTTTCAATATATTCTTATATTTTTAATTATTTTTCCATAAATATTACAAAATATATACATTAAATTAAAGGTATTCAAATAGTTTAACTAATAAAATAAAAATATTTGACTAGCTCTGCAAAATTCTTAAAAAAAATGTAAAATAAAGGCCTGGAAAAATAATAGGAACACTTAAATTTTTCAATATATTCTTATATTTTTAATTATTTTTCCATAAATATTACAAAATATATACACTAAATTAAAGGTATTCAAATAGTTTAACTAATAAAAAAAAAAATTTCAATAGCTCTGCCAAATTCTTAAAAAAATGGAAAATAAAGGCCTGGAAAAATAATAGGGGCACTTAAATTTTTCAATATATTCTTATATTTTTAATTATTTTTCCATAAATATTACAAAATATATACACTAAATTAAAGGTATTCAAATAGTTTAACTAATAAAATAAAAATATTTGACTAGCTCTGCCAAATTCTTAAAAAAAAATGTAAAATAAAGGCCTGGAAAAATAATAGGGACACTTAAATTTTTCAATATATTCTTATATTTTTAATTATTTTTCCATAAATATTACAAAATATATACACTATATTAAAGGTATTCAAATAGTTTAACTAATAAAAAAAAATATTTCACTAGCTCTGCCAAATTCTTAAAAAAAATGTAAACTAAAGGCCTGGAAAAATAATAGGGACACTTAAATTTTTCAATATATTCTTATATTTTTAATTATTTTTCCATAAATATTACAAAATATATACATTAAATTAAAGGTATTCAAATAGTTTAACTAATAAAATAAAAATATTTGACTAGCTCTGCCAAATTCTTAAAAAAAAATTTAAAATAAAGGCCTGGAAAAATAATAGGGACACTTAAATTTTTCAATATATTCTTACATTTTTAATTATTTTTCCATAAATATTACAAAATATATACACTAAATTAAAGGTATTCAAATAGTTTAACTAATAAAAAAAAATATTTCACTAGCTCTGCCAAATTCTTAAAAAAAAAATGTAAAATAAAGGCCTGGAAAAATAATAGGGACACTTAAATTTTTCAATATATTCTTATATTTTTAATTATTTTTCCATAAATATTACAAAATATATACATTAAATTAAAGGTATTCAAATAGTTTAACTAATAAAATAAAAATATTTGACTAGCTCTGCCAAATTCTTAAAAAAAAATTTAAAATAAAGGCCTGGAAAAATAATAGGGACACTTAAATTTTTCAATATATTCTTATATTTTTAATTATTTTTCCATAAATATTACAAAATATATACACTAAATTAAAGGTATTCAAATAGTTTAACTAATAAAAAAAAATATTTCACTGGCTCTGCCAAATTCTTAAAAAAAATGTAAAATAAAGGCCTGGAAAAATAATAGGGACACTTAAATTTTTCAATATATTCTTATATTTTTAATTATTTTTCCATGAATATTACAAAGTCTATACACTAAATTAAAGGTATTCAAATAGTTTAACTAATAAAATAAAAATATTTGACTAGCTCTGCCAAATTCTTAAAAAAATGTAAAATAGAGGCCTGGAAAAATAATAGGGACACTCAAATTTTTCAATATATTCTTATATTTTTAATTATTTTTCCATAAATATTACAAAATATATACACTAAATTAAAGGTATTCAAATAGTTTAACTAATAAAAATAAATTTTTCACTAGCTCTGCCAAATTCTTAAAAAAAATGTAAAATAAATGCCTGGAAAAATAATAGGGACACTTAAATTTTTCAATATATTCTTATATTTTTAATTATTTTTCCATAAATATTACAAAATATATACACTAAATTAAAGGTATTCAAATAGTTTAACTAATAAAAAAACAAATATTTCACTAGCTCTGCCAAATTCTTAAAAAAAATGTAAAATAAAGGCCTGTAAAAATAATAGGGACACTTAAATTTTTCAATATATTCTTATATTCTTAATTATTTTTCCATAAATATTACAAAATATATATACTAAATTAAAGGTATTCAAATAGTTTAACTAATAAAAATAAATTTTTCACTAGCTCTGCCAAATTCTTAAAAAAAAATGTAAAATAAAGGCCTGGAAAAATAGTAGGGACACTTAAATTTTTCAATATATTCTTATATTTTTAATTATTTTTCCATAAATATTACAAAATATATATACTAAATTAAAGGTATTCAAATAGTTTAACTAATAAAAAAAAAATTTTTCAATAGCTCTGCCAAATTCTTAAATAAAATGTAAAATAAAAGCCTGGAAAAATAATAGGGACACTTAAATTTTTCAATATATTCTTATATTTTTAATTATTTTTCCATAAATATTACAAAATATATACATTAAATTAAAGGTATTCAAATAGTTTAACTAATAAAAAAAAAATATTTCACTAGCTCTGCAAAATTCTTAAAAAAAATGTTTAATAAAGGCCTGGAAAAATAATAGGGACACTTAAATTTTTCAATATATTCTTATATTTTTAATTATTTTTCCATAAATATTACAAAATATATACACTAAATTAAAGGTATTCAAATAGTTTAACTAATAAAAAAACAAATATTTCACTAGCTCTGCAAAATTCTTAAAAAAAAATGTAAAATAAAGGCCTGGAAAAATAATAGGGACACTTAAATTTTTCAATATATTCTTATATTTTTAATTATTTTTCCATAAATATTACAAAATATATACATTAAATTAAAGGTATTCAAATAGTTTAACTAATAAAATAAAAATATTTGACTAGCAATGCCAAATTGTTAAAAAAAAATTTAAAATAAAGGCCTGGATAAATAATAGGGACACTTAAATTTTTCAATATATTCTTATATTTTTAATTATTTTTCCATAAATATTACAAAATATATACATTAAATTAAAGGTATTCAAATAGTTTAACTAATAAAATAAAAATATTTGACTAGCTCTGCAAAATTCTTAAAAAAATGTAAAATAAAGGCCTGGAAAAATAATAGGGACACTTAAATTTTTCAATATATTCTTATATTTTTAATTATTTTTCCATAAATATTACAAAATATATACATTAAATTAAAGGTATTCAAATAGTTTAACTAATAAAATAAAAATATTTGACTAGCTCTGCAAAATTCTTAAAAAAAATGTAAAATAAAGGCCTGGAAAAATAATAGGGACACTTAAATTTTTCAATATATTCTTATATTTTTAATTATTTTTCCATAAATATTACAAAATATATACACTAAATTGAAGGTATTCAAATAGTTTAACTAATAAAAAAAAATTTTTCAATAGCTCTGCCAAATTCTTAAAAAAAATGTAAAATAAAGGCCTGGAAAAATAATAGGGACACTTAAATTTTTCAATATATTCTTATATTTTTAATTATTTTTCCATAAATATTACAAAATATATACATTAAATTAAAGGTATTCAAATAGTTTAACTAATAAAATAAAAATATTTGACTAGCTCTGCCAAATTGTTAAAAAAAAATTTAAAATAAAGGCCTGGATAAATAATAGGGACACTAAAATTTTTCAATATATTCTTATACTTTTAATTATTTTTCCATAAATATTACAAAATATATACACTAAATTAAAGGTATTCAAATAGTTTAACTAATAAAATAAAAATATTTGACTAGCTCTGCAAAATTCTTAAAAAAAATGTAAAATAAAGGCCTGGAAAAATAATAGGGACACTTAAATTTTTCAATATATTCTTATATTTTTAATTATTTTTCCATAAATATTACAAAATATATACACTAAATTAAAGGTATTCAAATAGTTTAACTAATAAAAAAAAATTTTTCAATAGCTCTGCCAAATTCTTAAAAAAAATGTAAAATAAAGGCCTGGAAAAATAATAGGGACCCTTAAATTTTTCAATATATTCTTATATTTTTAATTATTTTTCCATAAATATTACAAAACATATACATTAAATTAAAGGTATTCAAATAGTTTAACTAATAAAATAAAAGTTTTTCAATAGCTCTACCAAATTCTTAAAAAAAATGTAAAATAAAGGCCTGGAAAAATAATAGGGACATTTAAATTTTTAAATGTATTCTTATATTTATAATTATTTTTCCATAAATATTATAAAATATATACATTAAATTAAATGTATTCAAATAGTTTAACTAATAAAATAAAAATATTTGACTAGCTCTGCAAAATTTTTAAAAAAAAATGTAAAATAAAGGCCTGGAAAAATAATAGGGACACTTAAATTTTTCAATATATTCTTATATTTTTAATTATTTTTCCATAAATATTACAAAATATATACACTAAATTAAAGGTATTCAAATAGTTTAACTAATAAATTAAAAATTTTTCAATAGCTCTGCCAAATTCTTAAAAAAAAAGTAAAATAGAGGCCTGGAAAAATAATAGGGACACTTAAATTTTTCAATATATTCTTATATTTTTAATTATTTTTCCATAAATATTACAAAATATATACACTAAATTAAAGGTATTCAAATAGTTTAACTAATAAAAAAAAATTGTTCACTAGCTCTGCCAAATTCTTAAAAAATGTAAAATAAAGGCCTGGAAAAATAATAGGGACACTTAAATTTTTCAATATATTCTTATATTTTTAATTATTTTTCCATAAATATTACAAAATATATACACTAAATTAAAGGTATTCAAATAGTTTAACTAATAAAAAAAAAAAATATTTCACTAGCTCTGCCAAATTCTTAAAAAAAAAGTAAAATAGAGGCCTGGAAAAATAATAGGGACACTTAAATTTTTCAATATATTCTTATATTTTTAATTATTTTTCCATAAATATTACAAAATATATACACTAAATTAAAAGTATTCAAATAGTTTAACTAATAAAATAAAAATATTTGACTAGCTCTGCCACATTCTTAAAAAAAATGTAAAATAAAGGCCTGGAAAAATAATAGGGACACTTAAATTTTTCAATATTTTCTTATATTTTTAATTATTTTTCCATAAATATTACAAAATATATACACTAAATTAAAGGTATTCAAATAGTTTAACTAATAAAAAAAAATATTTCACTAGCTCTGCCAAATTCTTAAAAAAAATGTAAACTAAAGGCCTGGAAAAATAATAGGGACACTTAAATTTTTCAATATATTCTTATATTTTTAATTATTTTTCCATAAATATTACAAAATATATACATTAAATTAAAGGTATTCAAATAGTTTAACTAATAAAATAAAAATATTTGACTAGCTCTGCCAAATTCTTAAAAAAAAATTTAAAATAAAGGCCTAGAAAAATAATAGGGACACTTAAATTTTTCAATATATTCTTACATTTTTAATTATTTTTCCATAAATATTACAAAATATATACACTAAATTAAAGGTATTCAAATAGTTTAACTAATAAAAAAAAATATTTCACTAGCTCTGCCAAATTCTTAAAAAAAAATGTAAAATAAAGGCCTGGAAAAATAATAGGGACACTTAAATTTTTCAATATATTCTTATATTTTTAATTATTTTTCCATAAATATTACAAAATATATACATTAAATTAAAGGTATTCAAATAGTTTAACTAATAAAATAAAAATATTTGACTAGCTCTGCCAAATTCTTAAAAAAAATTTAAAATAAAGGCCTGGAAAAATAATAGGGACACTTAAATTTTTCAATATATTCTTATATTTTTCCTTAAATATTACAAAATATATACACTAAATTAAAGGTATTCAAATAGTTTAACTAATAAAAAAAATATTTCACTAGCTCTGCCAAATTCTTAAAAAAAATGTAAAATAAAGGCCTGGAAAAATAATAGGGACACTTAAATTTTTCAATATATTCTTATATTTTTAATTATTTTTCCATAAATATTACAAAATATATACACTAAATTAAAGGTATTCAAATAGTTTAACTAATAAAAAAAATATTTCACTAGCTCTGCCAAATTCTTAAAAAAAAATGTAAAATAAAGGCCTGGAAAAATAATAGGGACACTTAAATTTTTCAATATATTCTTATATTTTTAAATTATTTTTCCATAAATATTACAAAGTATATACATTAAATTAAAGGTATTCAAATAGTTTAACTAATAAAAAAAAATATTTCACTAGCTCTGCCAAATTCTTAAAAAAAAAATGTAAAATAAAGGCCTGGAAAAATAATAGGGACACTTAAATTTTTCAATATATTCTTATATTTTTAATTATTTTTCCATAAATATTACAAAATATATACACTAAATTAAAGGTATTCAAATAGTTTAACTAATAAAATAAAATTATTCACTAGCTCTGCCAAATTCTTAAAAAATGTAAAATAAAGGCCTGGAAAAATAATAGGGACACTTAAATTTTTCAATATATTCTTATATTTTTAATTATTTTTCCATAAATATTACAAAATATATACACTAAATTAAAGGTATTCAAATAGTTTAACTAATAAAAAAAAATATTTCACTAGCTCTGCCAAATTCTTAAAAAAAAAGTAAAATAGAGGCCTGGAAAAATAATAGGGACACTTAAATTTTTCAATATATTCTTATATTTTTAATTATTTTTCCATAAATATTACAAAGTATATACATTAAATTAAAGGTATTCAAATAGTTTAACCAATAAAATAAAAATATTTGACTAGCTCTGCCAAATTCTTAAAAAAAAAAGTAAAATAGAGGCCTGGAAAAATAATAGGGACACTTAAATTTTTCAATATATTCTTATATTTTTAATTATTTTTCCATAAATATTACAAAATATATACACTAAATTAAAGGTATTCAAATAGTTTAACTAATAAAAAAAAAATATTTCACTAGCTCTGCCAAATTCTTAAAAAAAAGTAAAATAGAGGCCTGGAAAAAAAATAGGGACACTTAAATTTTTCAATATATTCTTATATTTTTAATTATTTTTCCATAAATATTACAAAGTATATACATTAAATTAAAGGTATTCAAATAGTTTAACTAATAAAATAAAAATATTTGACTAGCTCTGCCAAATTCTTAAAAAAAAAGTAAAATAGAGGCCTGGAAAAATAATAGGGACACTTAAATTTTTCAATATATTCTTATATTTTTAATTAGTTTTCCATAAATATTACAAAATATACACACTAAATTAAAGGTATTCAAATAGTTTAACTAATAAAAAAAAATATTTCAATAGCTCTGCCAAATTCTTAAAAAAAAAGTAAAATAAAGGCCTGGAAAAATAATAGGGACACTTAAATTTTTCAATATATTCTTATATTTTTAATTATTTTTCCATAAATATTACAAAGTATATACACTAAATTAAAGGTATTCAAATAGTTTAACTAATAAAATAAAAATATTTCAATAGCTCTGCTAAATTCTTAAAAAAAATTTAAAATAAAGGCCTGGAAAAATAATAGGGACACTTAAATTTTTCAATATATGCTTATATTTTTAATTATTTTACCACAAATATTACAAAGTATATACATTAAATTAAAGGTATTCAAATAGTTTAACTAATAAAATATAAATATTTGACTAGCACAGCCAAATTCTTAAAAAAAAAGTAAAATAAAGGCCTGGAAAAATAATAGGGACACTTAAATTTTTCAATATATTCTTATATTTTTAATTATTTTTCCATAAATATTACAAAGTATATACATTAAATTAAAGGTATTCAAATAGTATAACTAATAAAATAAAAATATTTGACTAGCTCTGCCAAATTCTTAAAAATATGTAAAATAAAGGCCTGGAAAAATAATAGGGACACTTAAATTTTTCAATATATTCTTATATTTTTAATTATTTTTCCATAAATATTACAAAATATATACACTAAATTAAAGGTATTCAAATAGTTTAACTAATAAAATAAAAATATTTGACTAGCTCAGCCAAATTCTTAAAAAAAAAGTAAAATAAAGGCCTGGAAAAATAATAGGGACACTTAAATTTTTCAATATATTCTTATATTTTTAATTAGTTTTCCATAAATATTACAAAATATACACACTAAATTAAAGGTATTCAAATAGTTTAACTAGTAAAATAAAAACATTTTACAAGCTCTGCCAAATTCTTAAAAAAAATTAAAATAAAGGCCTGGAAAAATAATAGGGACACTTAAATTTTTCAATATATTCTTATATTTTTAATTATTTTTCCATAAATATTACAAAATATATACATTAAATTAAAAGTATTCAAATAGTTTAACTAATAAAATAAAAATATTTGACTAGCTCTGCCAAATTCAAAAAAAAAAATGTAAAATAAAGGCCTGGAAAAATAATGGGGACACTTAAATTTTTCAATATATTCTTATATTTTTAATTATTTTTCCATAAATATTACAAAATATATACACTAAATTAAAGGTATTCAAATAGTTTAACTAATAAAAAAAAAAATATTTCACTTGCTCTCCCAAATTCTTTAAAAAATGTAAAATAAAGGCCTGGAAAAATAATAGGGACACTTAAATTTTTCAATATATTCTTATATTTTTAATTATTTTTCCATAAATATTACAAAATATATACATTAAATTAAAGGAATTCAAATAGTATAACTAATAAAAAAAAATATTTCAATAGCTCCGCCAAATTCTTAAAAAAAAAGTAAAATAAAGGCCTGGAAAAATAATAGGGACACTTAAATTTTTCAATATATTCTTATATTTTTAATTATTTTTCCATAAATATTACAAAATATATATATTCTAAATTAAAGGTATTCAAATAGTTTAACTAATAAAAAAAAAATTTCACTAGCTCTGCCAAATTCTTAAAAACAATGTAAAATAAAGGCCTGGAAAAATAATAGGTACACTTAAATTTTTCAATATATTCTTATATTTTTAATTATTTTTCCATAAATATTACAAAATATATACACTAAATTAAAGGTATTCAAATAGTTTAACTAATAAAAAAAAAATATTTCAATAGCTCTGCCAAATTCTTAAAAAAAAGTAAAATAGAGGCCTGGAAAAATAATAGGGACACTTAAATTTTTCAATATATTCTTATATTTTTAATTATTTTTCCATAAATATTACAAAGTATATACATTAAATTAAAGGTATTCAAATAGTTTAACTAATAAAATAAAAATAAATGAATAGTTCTGTCAAATTCTTAATATACATACATTGCCAAATAAAATAATAAACAAAATGAAAGATTTCTTGTTTTCACAAAATGTATGTGCAAATAGCCTGTGGAAAAAAATAATTACCGTTTGTTTTATTGTAGGTAAGAATATGTGTTTTATTGTTGTAGAAATGAAACTATATCGATTCGCACCGAAATAAAAAAATCCACATTTTGTGTTGACATTTGAAACTGAAAAACTGAAAAATTGCTTTATAAAAAGTGTGAATTTAAAAATTGTAGTGCATGCTCAAACAAAACGTTTAATAAATATAATATATATTTAAAATCATAATGACCGAAGAAGGACAAAGAAAAGTTGAATTTAATAGTGAAAACAAAAAAAATCGTCTTTATCAGGCACCAAATGTTGTTTACCGCATTGTGGCAAATCAAAAAGAAGTGTTCCAAACTTAAAAATCTTTCGTTTCCCATATCTTGACGCCATATTGCTTAAAGCATGGTTAGAAAATTGCAATTTTGACGAATGTTTTCTAGAAATATCAGGGACATTATACATATGTGAAAAACATTTTTCGCCAGACTGTATTGGGAAGAAATATTTGAAGCGAGGTGCCGTGCCAACATTGAACTTAACTGGCAGAAAACAGGAAACAGGAAGAGAAAAAGAAAATAGTTTCGAAAGTGAGGATGTTGACATATTTATATAAATCTCCGCCACGTAATCGTAAGAGATCGTAGTCGGCATCATTATGCACAAATTGTCATAAAAGTTGTAAAAATGAAGAATTTTATAAAACGAAATATTTTATTATGTTTAACAAACTTAAAGCTGTGCCGCAAAAAAATAATAATTTAATGAAAAAAAAAAACGAAAGTTTAAAACGAAGTGTTAAAACATTAGAAAAAAAGTAATGAACACAAAATCGATTGAAGCCGAAGTTGACAAATTAAACATCAATTCAACCGAAAAAACTTTATGTAAAATGCTCATAAAACAAAATAGGGAAACAACTGCTCGTTGGAATGATCAAGAGATAAGTTTTGCACAAAGTATTTATTATAGATCTACTTCCACATACTTATTTTTACGAAATATATTACAATTAAATTTTCCAAGCCCTTCGTCTCTAAGTAGATGGAGCCTTATAAAGAATTAGCAACCAGGCAACAATTTATGCATATATAATGCACTCAAAGCTACAGTTCAAAAGCTGCAGTCTCTTGAGTTAGAATGCATTTTAATACTTGATCCATCAGAAGAAATTTGACTTATAATAATTGTGCAGATGTTATAGATGGAGTTGTAGATCTTGGATATGAGCGAGTGAATGAAATGGGCTCCCAAGTTTGCGTTTTTATGATAAGAGGACTTGTAAAAAATTGGAAGATTGTTTTAAATTATGTTGTTACTGCTACTTCCATCAAAGCTGATATGCTAAAAAAAAATTTGGATATTTTGCAGGAAATAGGATTAAATGTGCGTGGATTAACGTGTGACCAAGGTTCTAACAACAGAAAAAAAACAACAGTTTAGCAGCTCATCAAATTGTGCAAACGACGATGCAATGTTTTTACCTATTGAGTTGCAAACAATTTTAGAAGATATTGTTAGTACTGGTAATATATCCGAAAGTACCCATACCCCTGATATAGATGTCGCAGATGGTGGGGTGTCACAAAGCCATAGGACATAAACCCATATGACGTTAAGTCCCATTCCATTGAGACATAAGGGCATATGCCATTAAGTCTCATTATAATGGGACTTAACGCCATAAATTTTTTTCCGGAAATGAGACATAAAGCCATATTTTTAATAATGATTGCATGTAACCCTTTATCTCTCATTTCAGTTCCTGAGACACTAAAGTTAAGTATTGAAATCTGGCTTCGCATAATAAAGTTTGTCTGCGTGGCGGCCTGCGGCCGCGCTTAGGGGTTTTTCCTCCAGTAGGACGCGGCAGGTGGCTTCGCTGAATAAAGTTTTCCTGCTTGCGTCACAAGAATAAAAAAATGTTTTCCAATGATAACCAAGGATTTTTCCTTTCACAAAATGTTTGCAGCTGTAATTCCTGGAGCCTAGAAATTTTGGATTTTTTAAATCATTAATTTCATAGATAAATAGGCATATTTAGTGAAATAAAGCATTTGTAACGCAAAACATCAAATGGGACATATAACCATAATGGCTTTATGTCCCATTTCACTAAAATTGATATGAGACTTAAGGCCATATCAAAATTATCGCCCATGTTCTGGAAAACGCAGCATTTTCAAATCGCTTTCGATTTGAAAAACGCAAAACGCATTTCAACATGTTCTGAGAACCAAGCGATTTGCTGGCGTTTTGCATTTTTCGAAGTTGCATTCGAACAATGAAAACATATGTTTTATCATAACAGAACATAAACAAATAAAAAAAATTAAAATTCCTACAGCGTATTTGCTTGCTATGTTAGTTTTAAAAAACCAAAAAGCAAAAGAAATGTTAATTAAAAAACACTAAGGGACTTCTCCAATCCATTGGACAATCCAGAACATGCGTAATTTGTACATAATTTACGTATTTTATTTGTGAGATGTCAGAAAAATTGTGGCAAATGCTTCTTTTCAGTTAGAGATGTTACTTATAAGCACTCACGAATAATTGGTAATTTTTAACACGGGTAGCCAGTTTAAAATAAAATCTTGTATGATTTTCTTACTCTCATAAAAATTTTAAAGTACTTTATACAGGTTTTAAATTATTTTTTAACTTTTATTAAGGGTTTATTTTTACGATTTAATATAGATATGTGAATTTAATAAATTGCAAATATTAATATCAAAAGTTTAAAAAGAAATAACCAAATAATTAGTTGTAAAATTAACACCACTAGCATTAAATTTTTTCGAAGATCAATCAGATCAGCTGTTTGCATAAATCGCCAGTTGATAAGTAAACAAATGATACAGACAATACACAAACTCAAAGCAAATTTTTCTATTCAATATTTTTAATTTAAATCGTCAAAAAATGCTAAAATTTTCCATTCAAATAAAAAGAAAACATATTAAATTTAAATTGTGTATAATTTTATTGTTAATTTAAGGTACAGTTTAAATAAAAAAGACCAGATCGCTTCAGTATACACTAGCGATTTGAAAACGCCAAATTTCTAGCGATATCGTTTGTCAGAACACCTGTTTGGCGTTTTCAAATCGAAAACGCGAACATTAAGCGATATGCGTTTTTCAGAACATGGGCGTATGGCTTTATGTCCGTTTGGATTGAGACATAAAGCCATTATGGCTTTATGTCCTATGGCTTTGTGACACCCCACCGTCGCAGATATATACGATGAAAATAAAGAATACTTTAATGAAGACACCGATTGTTTTACGTCCAACAATGTGCCAATTGAATTAACATCAAGTCGATATTTTGTTACATAGTTACATAGCTCAACGAATATCTTGCGTTAAATGTCGTGTGGATATAATCAAACCAGCGCAAAATTTGTCATATCCTTCAGAAATGTTCGTTCATGCAAAAAATTATACAAAAGATTTCGACTTTGGCAGTTTGTGCGCTCCATCTGATTTATTTTTTGAAGTTTGCAAATTCATATAAAAGTCTTCGAAAAAATATTTTTAGAAAATAAAGCTATAAAAAACATAAAAACATTTGTTGTTGAGCAATGCGTAACCTGCACCAAAAATACAATTTATTCCTTTTGGTTTGATGAAAATAACGAATGTTATAAACACAGAATGGAGATGCTTAATTTACTAATTGTTGTTTTACTACGGAAGCATTCCACATGGGAAACGTACAAATTCAAATTATCTAGTATGGAAAAAGTTAAAATTTTGAATCATTAAAATGATAAATAAATTTAATAAATATTACAACTTCATTCTATACAAAAATAGACAAAATTTACAAATCAAGAGGAATGAAAATTCGCTTGTCTCTATTCACAGAAAGAAGTAAAACTACATTACTGGCATAATCAGTCCATCGAATGATTTGGGGACTATAAGTATGTATCGGTAAAACTTTTATAATTTCGCTTTTTTAACCTTTTTGTTGTTACTATTGAAAAGCTAAATATATATTGAACCATCTCACGCGTCAGATTATACAATTTGTTACTGATACTAATTTATTTTAGTGGTCATTAGAACCCTTAGTCAAGATGAAAATGTAGCTTCTCTCACCTTATATGTTTTGTGTGTAAATTTTATTCAGAAGTTATGGGAGCTACAATTTCAAGTCGACTTCGAGCGATAGATTTTTGAGAAACTTTTTGCCAGAAGCGGCATAGAGGAAGTTCCCGAAGAAATATTTTTTTTCTTATATCGTTTCTGTTGGAGATGTCTGACCAAGGGTTTGATCCTTGGCCTCGCGTCTAATGCTTATAGCAACATTGAATAACTATTTTACTTAACTATATACAATGTGGCATGTGAAATAACAAAATTATTTCGAATATCTTCTGTTGTAGGGCATTACAAATTGTTAGCTTTTTCCAATTAAATAAATGTGAACTTTAAGAGCAAGTCTTTGTAATAAATAATAAGAGCTTATAGAACCGAAGCTTTTTGTATTTTATGAGCATTATCAACTGTTTGCCCTTTAAAACTCTCTTCTGTAGTCTACTGTAAAAAACAGATTTAACTGTTCAGTCTTGCTTTATATCTATAATTGAACGCTTCTCTATTGTAGAGAAATTGTAAACATTTGCCAACAAATGCAGTCAAAACCAGATTTAATAAATCCTAATAAAGGTCTGCTTTACCGTCATGGGTAACGAAAGATTATTTTAAAACAATTGTGGAAAAAGATGAACCTGAGGCGATCAATATTAAAAGTTTCACACCCATGGCTGCCATACCACCGGGAGAAAACTACACCTCGACCATTTTGCGTATACATATGGATCTAGAAATGAAAGGCAAGTAAACAACGTAAATTAAATTTGTAACTTAAAACAATACAGCCGAACTATTCTTTCATGAAGATGGATCTTTTATATCCAAAAACTACATACTGAAAACCATGTTAGAATTTGAAAAAGGTGGCGAACTCATTGATAAGCTGGCATTATTTCCGAAAGAAATGAAAATGTATCACAAGTATCTGCCGGCCTTTGAAAATCTTTACAAAGCGGTAGGATGGCATATAAAAATTGCACCCAAATGCTTATTTGTAGAGCATAAAGAGGGTGAAATTAATTTTGTTTTTGAAGCTTTAAAGCAGCAGAATTTCATTAACATTAATCGCTTGGAAGGCTGTGATATGGATCAAATGCGACATGTTTTTAGATGGTTAGCTGAATTTCATGCTGCCAGTGTAATATATGAAGAACAAAATGGTGCATATCCTAAAGATTTTCATGTCGGATTTGCTGATCAAGAAGCTGCAGGAGAGTATCATCGAAGTGCTTTCAAAACCAAGTTATCAGCTTATAAAAGAGCCATGCAGTTGTGGGGCATGGAATATGTTGATAAAATTTTAAAAGGGTTTGTAAGTAAAAGAGTACATATAGTAATTAAACTGCAATTAACTTTTACAAAATATTTAAGCCCACTTGTGATCAATATTGGAAATGCTGTTTAAGTACCTTACAACAGCATAAGAATAAGTTTAATGTTTTAACCCATGGTGACTTTAAGTCAAGCAATGTAATGTTCAACTACGCAGGCACTGGTGTACTGAACGAGGTCATCTTTTTGGACTATCAATTTTGTAAATAGGGAAGCCCCGCCGAAGATCTGTTATTTATCATCACTATTTCAACTGCTAAAGACATCAGAATTCAAGAGTTTGATCATTTTGTAGCCATTTATCACGAACGTCTTGTGGAGTGCTTAAAAGTTTTAGGTTTCAAACATACGTTAACCAAATTAAGAGACTTACAGAAAGACATGTTTGATGAAAAGAATTCATTCTATGGTACGTACTTTAAAGGAATTTAAATAAAAATATTTTCTAATTTAAATTTTCTTTTAGCATTTTATGCCTGTTTTAATCATCTATCGCAAGTTTTGCTACCCAGCAACAGAGACTCTAGCACTCAATCCTACTGTAGGCCAGATGAAATTGGAGAAGAATTTCGTATGAAAGCTTTTACAAATCCACGTTATGTGGAAGCAATGAAACAATTATTTCCATTCTTTTATAGGAAAGGTCTTTTCCGCTTTACAGACTATGATTAAATGTTTATAAAACATTAATTAAAAAAAAATCAAAGAAATTTAAATAAAATAATGGCAATCACGGGTATGAGAGTCGTAGATTTGTTTGCCACCGGCGACTGTGATTTGTTACTCTACCCCGAACATGTGGCCTTAATCACTCATCTCGTAATTATTAGATAAAATTATAGTTAATAAAAGTATAAATAAATTAAATAATAATAAAATACTTCTGGCAAAAACTGTGACAGTAAATAAAACTGCCATTAACATTTTCACGAAACTGTCATTCAGAGTCGACGTTAAACTGTAGGTTACACCACTCATGGAAAATATTAACATACACAACAGGAGTGGGTGGTGTGATAAGCTAGGTTGTAATCCTGAAAAAACGTGTGATATTTTATCTAAATTTGTTATGCGTTTAAAACACCTATTGATGCTATTATGGCAAGGAATGACTTTTTCGGGAATACATTGGATGCTCATGGATCTTATGTGGATTAGTATCGTTCCAAGTTCGAAAATTTTATTTGCTTACGTACACATCCATCTACAAATGGGCTTCATCATTGGAGTTGATTTTCTGATGAAAATTATGGGTAGTTGCCAACTGTTCCAGAACCCATTCAGAACCCATGTGTCTAGGCTCTCCCATGGTAATTTAGCAACCAATTTGTAAGATGTTTAACTTAACAGCTGCCTCGACTTTGAATGGTCTTGAGAGAATTTGTTAATAACTATAGTTTTACCGTTATATCGCTAAGGATTTAAATACGGGCAAGCGGTTTTAGACGTTCAAAATTTTATTTGAAAAGCATTCATTGATACATATATTTTTGAGTTACTTTCATACACTGTCATACAGTAACAGTGAAATGGAAACCTTTTAAGCATATTAGTTCTTCAAAGTCAAATACAACATATTTTCGTAAAGCTTTTAAATAATTTCATAAGCTTTTATTAACTTCATTTTTTTCTCATTATTTTTCTCCTTTAAAAACTTTTTCTAAATAAAATATCTCATCTTAATACACTTATCAAGAGTAACAAAAATTCGCTTGCCGCGAATGATATGGTGACTGTAAGTAAGTATCGGTAAAACTTTTATAATTTCGCTTTTTTTAAACTTATTGTTGTTGGTGTTGGGAAGCTAAATATATATTGAACCATCTCATGCATCAGATTATACAAAGTATGTATTTGTTACTGATACTAACTTACTTTATTGGTCATTAAAACCTAGCTTCATATTTCATATTTCACTTGAGCTGACTCAGCCAAGTGTTGCATCAGGGGCTCTCGTCGAAGAAGCCAACACACTACCTATTCGACTGATGTGCTCCTATTAAAAGAGTTCAAATTCAGTTCTTGTATTTATGATACGCCATTTGTATGTGACAGCAATTATATAGTCTCTGAGCATGTGCTGAAATCAATATAGCTTTTTAAAACCGAATGTAGTGCTCAAATGCTAAAGCAAACCAAAATGCTCATACATAAGTAATGACAATTTGAGCAAGCTCACATATGATTCTACCTCACAGGTATTACAGAATTCTGGTGTAGGGTATACGATTTTTAAGCCATACTAATTGAAATGTACACAAAAGAAATACTAACACGATTATCAGTATTCTTTAACCATCAGGTGAAACATAAACGCAATCAATACAAACATGGAGAGGTATTCGTAGGCCACCATACAATAGTTAACAATTTTATCAATTCATTGACATTTCAATTCACACATGTAAACGTGAATCATTCAATCTGATTTTTTAAAATAGAGTTTAGAACGTAAGTTTTGAGAAAATAAATGAAATGAATTCAATTACTTTTGGGAATGTGAAATTTGAAAATTATAAATAAATAAATATATAAATGTTAAAATTTTGTTTGTGGCATGCAATTCACATACGATCAGTGGTAATTTGATGAAAAAAATTGTTTTATCAAAATGACCCAAATTTTCATCGTCTTCATCAATAACGCCCATTTCGAGACAAATGGGTATGTGAATAAACAAAATTATTGAACGATACCAATCCACATGAGATCTGAGAGTGTTCAATAATGCATCCCGAAAAAGACACTATTTGGTGTGAATTTTGAGCTGGCGGCATCATCGGTCCATATTTGTTTGACCATATTTTTTTTGGCAACAACGAACACTATAGGTCAATGATTAAAAACTTCTTTTGATGACCTCAGCATGTTATTTCGACAAGATGTAGCTATGTGCAACTCAGCTCATGCCACATTGAATATTTGCGTTTTGACCCCGTTAGACTTTTTCTTATGCAGGTGTATCGAATAAGACACAAACCATAGCGGTTCTCAAAGTCAACATAGACCATGCCATGGACAATTTGACATGCGCTTTACCCAAAGAAGACCTGGTGAACATTTGAGCGATATTATATTGTATTACGTGTGAAAATAACAACATCAATAGATCCCTTTAACGTATTAAAATGTTCGATGACATATTTTGTTTTAAAAGACCCGATTTTGTTTTAAAATACCCAATACCCAAGCAATATATTATTTTTGAAATATAACCGAAAAAGTGATAAACTTTATTTATACTAGATATATTTGCCATTCATACAATGTTACTACTTCATCGACTAAAGTTCGCTCTGTAGTCATACTGCTACTACCGATACAATCTATCATAATGTCTTTTTTTTTATTATAATAGGGTTGATCATGGAATTTTGCTTCTTAAACTTTCATTAATCGGTATTCCTGATATTATTCATCGTTCGCTGGGCTCCTACCTCTCCCTTAGACTGTGTATGTTATTTCTGGTGTTCCGCAGGGTAGCCATTTGGGTCCTTTACTGTTTTTATTGTTTCTTAATGACCTTCCGTGTGCTATTTCTGATTGTAATATTCTGATGTATGCTGACGACGTTAAATTATTTTATACTTTTGATGATGATCATGGTCAGGCTGTTCTTCAGCGAAATATTGAAATTTGTTTGTAACTTGGTGCAGAATTAATTTAATGGATCTTAACTTGAGAAAGTGTAAGTGCATGGTTTTCTCTCGCGGGGGCGTAATTTTGTCCACTTATGTGATTAATTCTTGCCCTTTGGAAACTGTGACTACATTTCTTGATTTGGGAGTATTGTTGGATATGAAACTATCTTTTATTGATCATATTAGTATGATGATTGGCAAGGCTCGGGCTGTTCTTGGTTTTTTGAAAAGATGGGCTAAGGAATTCATTGATCCTTATATACCAAGACTGCTATACATTTCACTTGTTAGACCTATTTGGAATCCATACTATCGTTGTCATAGTGATTTAATAGAGTCTGTGCAGAAGCAGTTTTTATTATTCTGTTTACGTGGCTTAGGATGTGATTGTGGCAGTGGGTTTCCGACATATGAGGCGAGATTAGGTTTGGTAAAACTTCCAACTTTGGAACGTAGAAGGGCTGTTTTAGGGGTTTGTTTTGTTTTTAATCTGGTTAAAGGTGATATCGATTCTGAGTTTTTGCTTTGTAACCTGAATTTGTAGTTTGTAATACAAAACGTAGCTTAAATACTGGCATTAATTTGTAAATTATTATATAAAAATGTATTCTCGTTCTTGTCTTAGGTAGTTCCGGTTTATTGTTACTTTATTCAGGTTGTGATTAAGTTCTGTAGTTGATTTATGTTCTCGTTGCCATTACTTGTCCCTTACCCGCTACAGTCCGGACTGTAGTGTGTACGTGTCCCTACGTAATGGGGACGAGCCCTCCGCGGTCGTGTGAGGGTGGGTTAGTGTGAGGCCGGGGATGTTCGAAAAAAATTACTTCGAAAACCCTGCATAAACTAAAGGAACGCAATCAGTACTTTTTTTTTGTAAATAAATGCGCGTATCTCTAAACGAAATTGAAATTGATAAAAACAAAAATCACAAAAAAAATAACAACAAAAACAATAAGAACAATAACACTAAGAAGCTAACAAGTGAATATTTGTTTAAAACAAAAGTAAAAATAATACAGGGGGAGAACATAATGCTGCTATCGAGAGAAACAAACAGTCGGATTGCATTGTTCGAAAATAATTCAAAACAGTTGATTGTTACAAAACGACGTTTCAAAAACAAAAACGCGCATAAAAATATATATTCAGTTTGTGTTTATTTTTTTATTCGTTCATTACGTTTTAATTTTGTTTTGTAATTTTTTTTTTTTTTGTTTCTCATCTTGTGTTGTGGAAAGTTTAAAAGCAATGAACAAAAGTGAGCAAAAAATTTGTTCACACAATAAATAAAATTACAATAAATTGAAATAAACGACAAAACCAAAAAAAAAAAAAAACAAGAAAAACAAAACCGAAAACATCGGCAGCGCCAATATTTATTAGTCCATGTAGTTTCTATTTATAAAACAAATTCAGACGCCGCATTCTAAAAGACCCAGTATATTGCAATTAAAAACGATTGTAAATAACAAATAAATTTCACACTTAATATGCCCGATAATAGTACAAAATTCAATCCAAATCTTCACTTGGACATACCAAAGTGGATTAATGAGAAATACTTTGAAAACATTCTTAAGAATGATGTGGCAAACTTTAAAAAGATTTTAAAATTTTCAACAATACCGGCTACACCGCCTGGTGAAAATTACACCTCGATTATGTTACGTGTTAAAATGGATATTGAATTGGATGGTAAGTACTATTTACCATGTGTAGTCATGGAAAGTTTTTCCAAAGGTGTGTTCTACGCTGTGCTTTCTTAAACCATTAAAACTTTATCGGGGGGATTTTCAACATTTTTACTAGTGTTATCTTTTCATTTGTTATCATTCATGTCTTTAAACCTTTGCAGCAATTTAAAATTCTTTTGTAAGTGATAGTAGTGTTTTATCTAAACGTTATTGTTCTCTTCAACGCCATTCACTCAAATCTTAAACAAACAAGAGATAAAATTATTATAAATTTTTTTTTCATACTGTACGATAAAATGTGTTTAGTCCATAGACCGCAACCACTTGCAAGCAAACATTACCAGAAATTTGAATTCTTTACAATAATAAGTGTTTAACTTTTTTTTAATTACTTCTGGTACCTCATTCAATATGATCGTTAATAATAATAAGCCTTAAGCCATAAGACACATACATTGAGTATGAGTTTTCCTAACATTATAAGGGGTAAAATTTTTAACCATTAAAATACAGGAAATTTCCAAAAGTAAATAGAATATTAATTTGGTGTTACTTACTTACTTAATTGGTCATTACAATTCTTTAGTAAGTTGGGCAATTCACATAAGCCGTTGTATCGTTGTATTGAGTGTATTGTTGGACGATTATACAACAGTGTATGATTGTTGTTGATAATTTTCATGTAAAAATCCGATACACTTATACACATTTTTTTCATATGTTTTTCAAAAGTTGTGTTGGTTTCGTGCTATCAAATTTTTTGAATGCCAAAAAAATTTATTTGGAATACGAAATACACAATACAGCATAGCATTGAGCGTTCACAAACAACCAAGTGTATTCAATACAACATACACGATACAAAGTCGTGTGAATTGCCCAAGTATTACAACCTACCTTCTTACACCATCCATGTTGTGTATGTTAATTTTATTCGTGAATGGTGAGACCAACAGTTTAATGTTGACTCTGAACGATTTGAGAAACTTTTCATTGCGTTTAATTTACTCTTAGGGCCATTATTACAACTTGCCATTAACTAAAGGGAGGATTTTAACGGGCAGATAAATTATTTTTCATTATTATGAGTACCCAATAAAATAGATGTGATCGTTAAACTAAAGGGAAGATCATCCTACCTTTAACATTTTAAGGTCACTTTATGTTTGAACTTGTCATATCATATACTATTTTCGATATGGCAACTTCAAATTTAAACAAAATGAGCATATACAACAAAAAAACGAAGTCCGCTGTTGCCACTGCGTTAAAAGAAAAAAACTTGTTTAATTGAGCAGTTTTATCGACTTTGCTCCGGCACTACCATATTTTAATTTTATTTTATCTGTAAGTTGTAATAACGAAAATCAGTTAAAGGTAACTTGACAGTTCCCTTTAGCTAAAGGTACCTATAACTAAACCGAAGTTTAACGGCAAGTTATAATAATGGCCCTTAGAGTTTTTTCTTCAGAATATTTATTTCCTATTTCGTTTTGTTCGAGTTGCCAGACCTTGCATACGAACGGTCGGGCTCTCATCTAATCACATTACCTGCTACACTATGGCGCCTTTGTAGATGATTGAATGAAAATCGTACACTCGCATATACCGTAAATGGTACATTAGCATTTCAAGGTTATCTCACTAATGAATGGTGAAATATCATTCAATGTTTATTTGTGGCTGACTTATCTTTGTACAGAAGATACTTCATGGACAAAAAATTCTTCAGTAAAGTATCATTCTCATTATCTTGGAGGCCAATTGATTACACCCATTCATGAGATCAAGTTCAATAGATTCATGGTATCTCATGAGTCTTAATGAAATAATAAGTCAAGGAAGGAATAATAAGCAAAGAAAATGACTTATCCTTCCTTTGGAGGCAGAAAAGACTCAGTAATCATTGCTTCGTACCATCTTTTTTGTTTGTTTATTGTAGAAAAAAATAAATTTTTCAGCTTCACATCGAATTCGTCGTATCCATTCAGCCCAAAATTATGATTACATTTTATGACATTGTCTGCTAGTACTAGTATGATTTCTGACAAATTATACTTGACCACGGGACGCGTACTAATACGCGTTAGTGTAATATTAAGCCTTCTCTGTATCGCTTTTAGTGGGAGTAATAGTAGGCTTTTAAACACATTCACGTCAAAACGCCTTTGCAGTGGTATACAAATTCATATCTGATCAGATATACTGATATATACTAAAAACGAAGTCGAATATTTTTATATTTTTAAAAATTCAGCCACGAAATGTACTCGAATACAATGTGTTAATAAATTAAATTCAGTGATTTGCAAACCTTATACCTTCCTTAGCCTATTTACGATAAAATATGTACTGAGTATACTAGTCATTACCACATGTCACGAATATTTTTTTTATAATCGAAAAGTGTACACCGAAGAACTATTACGTTGTTGTGTAAATAAAAATAAATTTATATTTGAATCACAAAATGATTTAGTCAACTATTCATAGCTTTATTTTTGGTCTTATAATTAAACAGATTTGGAGTAATTAAAAATATTATTTTTACCTTTCAAAATTATTTTTAATTTATTAACTATTTTCTTCATTTTCATTTTTGTCTTTGGTTGCCATGCACAAGAAGGGTGGATAAACTTAATTATTGTTTTTAAGGAACACCTTATCTATTGCTTTATTATTTAACTGCTTAAGATACTATGCAGCCAGATAATACATCAAATAAAATATAATCAGTTTAGAATAAAAAAAAAAGAACTATGAATGTAAAACGGAAACTATTTCTTCAAAAATTAATTTTTGAAAACGAATACAAATGTGGAGGCGATAATTAAATAAATAAGTTTTATACAAAAATAATACTATAGAGTGTTTCATTTAGCGCTTCCTATCTTTAAATTTCAAGTGTGTACTTGAAATATATGAAAAGTTTCTCAAAAATCTGTCGTTCGGAATCGACTTTAAACTGTAGATTCCGTCACTCATGTATAAAATTAACACACACAGCATTAGTGGTATGAGGAACTAGGTCGTAATCCTATCTAAAGGGTTGTAATGACCAATTACTTACGTATGTATGTATATATGCATGTATGTATGTATTGAACATCGTTCAAAAGCCCGCCACGTCTTTTCTTTTTTATGACTCGGTCGCATAAATTAGGCTAAATTTGTTGACTCTAAAGACTAGTGAGGTTTTTGGCTTATACATCTGCAATTTTGTTTAGTACACACAATATAAATTTAAAATTATCTCTCCAAAGTACATACATCAACAAAATTAAAAATAAATTTAAAATACAAAAAAATGATGAAATTTTTAATGAATTTTAATTAAAATTAAATTAAAAATTGTTAATGGTTATTAAGCACACATTTTAGATATTAAAATAATTAAATTATTTGTTTACTTTTTAAAAAGAATTGAAATTATGTCGTCATATAAAAATTATTTCTCTTAAAGGTTCACCCAATGTATTTTTATTTCGGGTTTGTTAACTTTCACGAACTGAACCAGTTTATATGTTTTATAACTAAATTTGAGAATTTCTGTGCAAGTGCAGTTAAAACCAGATGTTTTTGTTCTTGTAGAAAATAAAAGAAATTTCAAAATATCAAGAATAAAATGATCAATTAAAAAAAGAAATTATAATTGATTTTACATACTATTCAACACCCTACAATATGGTATAGGCAAACAAATTTAAGAAAACTTATCTGAGCTAAATTTGAAATGAAATTTTTTTCCCATAATGGTCGACAGGATAATCAATGAGAGGTTGCATTATATTAACTTTAAATTGCCTACTTGTTCTAAGGTTAGGTAAAAACTGAAATTTGGCAGCTGTCATATACGTGTATTTATTCCCATTATTAAAAGCTGGAGTGCGCTATGATAGAATAATGCATTATAGTTGTAGAAACCGTTCGTAAATTCGAGGAACTTTTAGTTATCAAAAAGCTCCTTAGGTAAGTAGGTAGGTAAAGATGGCTGTTCATCTAAGAGAGTTGGATGGACACATTTAGGCCACATAGAGCCCGTTGTGTCACCATATTTTTCCGCTATCCCCTAGTCTCGGTGCACCTTAAGTGTCAACCATTCGAAGAGTGCCCAAAAAAATTAAAGAAATCAGGTCGAAATTGTGCTACAACGTTCCTTGAAATCATTGCTGCTGTAAAGGATATTATGTTCGATAACGCGAAAATATCAATTCGGTATCGTTCTCAACAACTTTTCATAAAATTTCACGAAGCACTAGGCAGCGAATTTTTTCAAAATTATGTTTACTAAGCAAGTCGAAACAGCGAAGCATTCAAGGGATAATGTATTCAATCTGAAGTCAATGCTAATTTCTCGGAAAAAAATCAGCGCCGACAGAGTATATTGCAACTTGTATAGCTTAGTGAATATACAAAATTTTGATATTTGGAGCTCAAAAAACCCTCTTCCATTTCATAAGAAATAAATATACTAACAACGAACAGGCTGCAATATTAGACTTTACTTTTGGGAACATGAGACGAAATTGCAGTGACTGTGATGTCATTCGTTAAATAATAATTGTTTACTGATTCTATGGATGTAAGATTTATGAACGAGTCACTGACCTTGAAAAAATATCTCAATAACCTCTACAGAAGCTCAAACCCCTTTCTCAGACATCTCGAACAAAAACGATTACAGCACAGATTTCTCGAACAGGTTTTATTTGCATTTCTTGTAACGAATGATTTTCAATATTAACTGCTACACTACGAGCCTTTGCTACAGGATATTCATACCAACCACTTTCAATTCTTTATGAATTTCAACTACATTTAATGCATTTAATCTTTTATTTGTATTTTTTAAAATATAACGTTTTGTTCCAAAATAATTGTAAAATTTTCTATATTTTTTAGATGGCTTTACAGAACAGAAATCCTATATTATGAAAACAATGCTGGATAAAGATAAGGGCGGAACGTTTATAAATACATTAAATCTGTTTCCCAAAGAAAAAATAATGTACGAATCAATCCTGCCACAATTAGAAGCCATGTATGAAGAATGCGGTAGTAAAGTTAAATTTGCACCCAAATGTCATTTTATTGAAGACAAATCGGGTAGAATAACTCTAGTTCTGGAAGATCTCTTAACGAAGAAATTTCGTAACATCAATCGTTTAAAAGGTTTCGATATGGTGCACATGAAACGTGTATTAGAGAAATTGGCTGAATTCCATGCGGCCTCAGTGTTGCTTCAAGAGCGTATAGGAGCCTATCCAAAGGAGTTTGCAAATACTTATTTACCAGCAAACTATCAAAAATCCAAGTCTTATCAGGCTAGAGTACAAAGCTATAAGGCCGCCATGTTGAACTGGGGTCTGGATGACTACGAGAAATATGCCAAGAGAATAGTAAGTTTTCATGACTTTATATATAGAAAATTGTTCAATTAATTTGAATTTTCTTTTTTAATTTTAGCCTAATGCCGAGCAATATGTTAATGCCGCTTTACAGTGTTTTAACACGGACGCAAGTGAGTTTAAGGTTTTGAATCATGGCGACTTTTGGTCCAGCAACATTATGCTGAATTACACCACAAAAGCAGCTCCTAATAGTGATATCAATCAAATACGTTTTGTTGATTTCCAAATGTGCAAGTGGGCCAGTCCGGCCATGGATTTATGGGAACTCATTATCTGTTCGGCGGAAAGTAATTTACGTATACGTAATTTCGATTTATTTATCAGAATTTATCATACACACCTGCTGAAAAGTTTAACATTTTTAAAGTATCAAAAAGCCATGCCTTTGTTAAGTGATCTTCATATAAGTATGCTTAGACATGGCTTCTGGGGCTATTTTACATCATTTACACATTTGGTTATGATACTGCTGCCTGCGGATAAGGAAGCCAGCCTACTGAAACTAATGCAGCCCGGTGAGGATGGCGATAGATTTCGCATGAAAGCATTTACCAATCCCTTGTATGTGAGATCTATTTTGGATATATTACCCTTTCTGTATAGAAGAGGTATTCTGGAATTTGATTAGCTCTATAACATATTTTAGTTTTTAATAAATCTCAATAAAAAAAAATACACAAACTTATGTTTTCTTTGAGTGTATTATATACGTACATACATATATGTATTATACATTACCCAGCTAGCATTTGGAAGATTGTTTTTAAAAAAATCACCTTGCTGAGTCTTTATAGAGTACTTTTGGTGATCAAGAACTTATTAGTCAGTTACACGATTAAAAAAGGACTCAAAAATGATTCGTGTCAATGAGTAAAATGAGTTCTGATGTACATACATCACGAACCAACGTGATTTTTGAAATCGCGGCAGTGTAAACGTAGGACTTAGAAAATCTACTAAAAACACTTGAAGAGAGTAAAATACATTTTGAAATACGACTAATAAATGACTCAAATTATAATCATAAATTACGCAAAAAGGTGTCCAAATTAGTACAAACATGACTGATAAATGACAATAAAAGGACTCCTAAACATAGTGATAAATTACTCATAAAAGACTCATATGCGATTAAACGATGACTGAAAGACGACTCGAAAAAAAATCATAAACGAAGGTAAATAAGACTAATAAATGATCAGAAAGCGATTCGAAAATGATCATAAAACTACTAGAAAAAGGATCGAAAATTACTCTAAACTAATATAGAAAATGACTCATAAATGACTTTTTAAGAAGAATAGCTCGTAGTCACTTTTTTCTCCCGACAAAAGAGTCTTTTATGATCAGAAAATGAGCGCATATTCTAGCTTTTTAATCGCGCAGAAGAATCAAAAAAAGACTCGAATTTGATTAAAAATTTTCAAAAATGCTGGCTGGGATATTATACTCTGAAAAGCTTTTTTCTCTGTAGGATTGCCATATTTAAAGTATTTTAAATGTGGAATTGAATATTCTGAATAGAGAGATTAACAACATCTAACTATTGCAGCATTTTCTTACATATTTTTCTTGCATTTTGATTTCAAATGAACGATGAAAGACAACAAGACAAAAAAGGGGAAAACCCTTTTCAACACAAGCGATAAATATTATACCATGCACATCCCAAAATACTGATGCCATAACCTTGCCAATCGTCTTGCCTGTTATGTCTTCTGGAATGGGTACGCCATATGCTGTCCACTCAGAATACGATCGTTTTGAATCAAGTTTCATCCACTGTCATACATTGATCCATAATTCGAAATTTTTTATGGTGATCAGCTTCGAACTTACTACTTAATTGATCATTACAACACTTTAGTCAGTGTTACAACCTAGCTACTCACACCACTGATGTTGTATGTGCTAAGAGAAAATCGCCGAAAGAAGTACTTCATCTAATAAGCTAGCACACTACCTACTAGACTACAGGGACGGACTTCTTACAAATTATTGAATTTGAGTATTACCATTCATGCTGTGTGGGACTTGCGTTTGTATCTTCAGCGACAAAGTTTATTTGTGGCCCAATGAGTTAGCGTTGCGCGTATTAAAATATATATAAATAGGCTACTTGTTAACATATAACATATTAACCAAGAGTATTATCATGGTTTAGATTATTTTTGAAATAAATCACCATAAATAATCCAATCCATACAAACTATTATTACTCATTCTAATGACAACTCTGTTAATTATTACTGGTATTAGTATTGTTTAAGCACAAAAGCTCTCTCTGTGTTGATTATTTTACTTAAATTCTAAAGCACGTGAGTCTTGCAGCTGTCTGAGTGGGAGAATGTTGAGAAAAGTTTTTTTCAATAAACTTTATGCCTCCTAAAATACTGCCCCCTGCTATTAAGAACACTGTATTTAATATTTATCAAAATTTTAAGTAGTACAGACGTTTTAGCAGGCGTTTTTTTTTTTTAATTTTTTTATTTGAAGTTAATTGTAATCAGGTGACCTGTTGTATTATAACGAGAGAAAAGTAATTTTTGTCATTTATTAATTGAAAAAAATAAAAAAAAAAAGAAATCTAAACATGGGTACTGGTGCCAAGAATTATACTCCTCCAGAATGGATTACAGCTGAATTTCTGCAAGATGTTCTCAAGGAGTATTTCAAAGATGATACTTTAGAAGTGCATAAAATGGTTGTTAAAAGTGTTAATGCCGGTGATGAATTGGGCAGTGGTTTCGCTAGTGAAATGCATCGGGCCATATTTAATCTTAAGCGTAACGATGTTACCGGCAAATTTTCCGTTATTATTAAGGTAAAGTTATAATATTTTTTATTATTTTTTGTTTTTATGGCATTTGTTATTAATCAATATAATTTTTATTTTCGTTTGACATCAAATCACATGCTACAAATGAATCCACTTGTTGTCAATATTGTTGTATTAACAGTATTGTATAAAAGTCCCCTTGGTTGTATAAGGGTATTAGGGGGTTCCATTTGCATGCTTTAAAGTTTCTTAATTTGATTCACACAATAATTATTTTCGTTTTTATTTTTACAAAACCTAAATTCCTTATCTCGCTTAAACAAATAAAAATGTTTGTTTTAAGTACAATAAACTATAAGCAGTTTAACATATGCCTTCTAATTAGAAAACAAAATATAGGAGCGCCTCAAAATATATTTGGTGAAATTGTGGAAGAAATATTGGAAACTATATTTAAATAATTGGATCTACTTACTTATGGCAGTTAAAAACTATTTGGAAATTTATACTCCATACGTAGTATAGTCAACACAGTATGCCTTCTGACTATTCAGACCATTCAGAATACCTAGATTAACAAAAAATAGTTAGATAAGATCCTAAGGTTTTCTATGGAGAATAAAAGTTTAATATTTCATTAATATTTCTGATCGAATTAATATTTCTCGTCGAACATAGGTGCCATAGTACTGTAACCATACGATCTATTGTGCCATTTTCAACCTACAATAGGTATCCCTCAATGTTTCCTATAAACCTATTGCCCTGATAGTCTTCAGGCTGCTGAATGTAATGAACAAAGACAATTTGGTGCAATAATATCACACAGGCTCCAAGTATATGTTCTGATGATTCATTCTCACAATTACTGGATTGCATATTCGATTCGATACCATTCTGAAAAAGTATTGTTTTAAACTGCAGTGCCTCAAACCCATGCGAAGAACCTGTTCCTCTCTTAGTAATACCCTTCAAAACATCTCTTTCCACTCCAAACTCATCTGCTTGGTCACTGTCGCAAATTGCCAAATGACATGAAACCCAGCAAAGGGCGACTGCTTTCCTTAGAACAGTATCAGATCAGTTAAACTCACTAAGAACCGAGTGCTCTAAAGCGGCCTAACTGTCAGATAGTGTTGCTATGTCCCGTCCTTTGCACATTCTGTTCAAATTTCATTAGCTCTACTTTCGATGGCATAAGCTTTCGGTTGAAAGATTCACGTGAGATTCCCCAATGGGTTCGAGATATTTAACTCTGTTATAAAAACTCCCTCGCCTATCCACATATCTGTTCTCGACTAACGAAATCTCATCGATTATCGCGATTGTGTTTAACAGCCGGAGAGTTTAGTCGATATAATGAAAATCCATGAAATAACACACTAAAAACTATTCTGGCTACCATTCCAACACCAACATTTTTTAGTTGATGTTCTAACAAGTGACACAATTTTTATCAGCAGTTTGCTGCAATGAAAATTCAGTCCATGAGCTCCTTTTACAATGCTCTGACTTCTAGAAATTATTCCAATGTACTTTCCGGCACATTCTAAACCATCTGACAGGTGTTGTAATGCACTCGATTAAAAACTCGATTTTTGAATTTTAAAAAATCAAGAGGCTCTAATCTCTATCAAATAATCCATCCAGGAAGCCTAATGACCTCTAAGATTGGATAACATTACTTTTCCAGAAAGTAAAAGAGTAGAACTGAATAAGCAAAGTTTCTCGCCACTGTACCTAACGTATGTATGTATGTTCACAGTGAGTGATGTTTCTAGGCAATGGCAGATGATGAAAAGTTTAGAAAATTTCAATATTTTGTTCTGAAAACAAATTTTTTTCCTCTCTAAAACGATTTTTTAAAATTTTATCATCATTATCAGTCGTTCATATTTCATTATTTATTTTTTAATTAATTTTTGTGTCTTTTTATAATTTACAGGATCATCCCAAGGGCTATACGGGTGTAGTTGCCCATAAAAGTAAATTATTTAAACGTGAAATTACGGCCTACAAGGAAATAATACCACGTGTCGAAGAACTGCTTGCCTCTATTGGAGACACTACGAAAATTGCTCCCGCTTGCTACTACACCACTGAAACACCTGAGCCGTTTCTAATACTCGAGGACGTTAACTTGAGTGGTTTTGAAAATTTTGAAAAGGGACGCCTGCTCAATTTAGATTACGTTTTGCTTACCATTGAAAAATTGGCGAAATTGCATGCCTGTTCAGCTGTTATAGCAGCCGACAATTCAAAAATTATGGAATTTTTCCAAGAAGCACCCATTTCGCGAAATCCAGATCGTAAAGACTTTTTGGGTTTCTTTCCCGTCAATATACGTTGTGTAGCTGAAGAGCTATCCCATTGGAAGGGCTACGAAGAGATAACGGAGAAAATGTTTAAATTGGCCGAAAACGTATTACAAAGTGCTGTCGATATGTATGAATCACATGAGAATGGTTTTCGTGTATTTAATATGGCAGACCTATGGATTGATAATTTAATGTTCCACACTAATAATGAAACTAAAGAACCTGATAATGTTTTATTGGTAAGTATAAATGTGAAAATGTAAATTGAAATTCCAAATGTGTAACTGAATTTTACTTATAGCTGGATTTCCAATTATCATATTATGGCTCTCCAGCTATGGACTTGAATTACTTTCTTTATGGTTCCCTAAATGAGAACGTTCGTAAAGTGCATTTGAAATATATTGTCCGTGAATATCATCGCATTTTGAAGGAAACGTTAGAAAAATTAAATTATGATGGCGATATACCTACACTTAAAGAAATTACCATTGAAATCATTAAAAATAGCTTACAGGGTAATTAATTTTGAATAAGATTTTGCCACAAAGAAAGAAAGAATTTGACTAACAGATGCAAGTTTTTTTTCCTATATTAGGTGTAATTGCTGCTACATGTTTGACACCCATTATTTTCATGGAGAAAGATGGTTTCGAAAACTTAGAAAGCCTTACATCACGCACTGAAGAAGGCGATGAAATTCGCCGTAAAAATGTTGAAAATCCCAAATACAGAACATTTCTACAACGTACAGTTAAAGAATTCGAATTAAGTGGTTTCCTAGATGTTTAAAATAATTTTTAAGATATTATTGGTACATATGTATGTATGTATTACCTGTTTGTTGACACTATAATATGATATAAAGAGTATTTTTATAAAGTATTAAAAATATATTTAATATTTAAAGAAACATACTTAATAACTAACTTCTGTCATCACTCCGAACGACAGATTTTTTTGAGAAACTTTTGATGGCAGTTTTTGTCAACTCTCAGAGTTGTTGCCAGAAATCTGCGGAGAGCAAGTCGCCGAAGAAATATTTTTTAATATTTCGGCTAATAAGCCAACATTCTACCTACTACACTACGGCGAATGCCTCACTCTGAATAAGGACAATCAGTCCGCTGTCTTTAACGTGAGTGCATATTCGAAAACCAAGTTCAATATTACGAACGAAAACAAAGCATCTCTACATATCGTCGTCGAAAATCCAAAAGTACGTATCATCAAAAAAATCAAAATCGAGTTTTTGATTGATTATGATTCGTGAGGTTATCTAACATATCTCTACCAATTTTTAGACTTTTGCGACCAAAAATAACGTTTTTATATCAAAAATTCAAAATGTTTCTACATATGAAGTACTTGTTTTTTTTATAACTTTTCTTGCTTCTCCTGTAAAATTAGAAAAATGTTTGTTACGTACTTTTGGATTTTCGACGACGATATGAAATATCACATGTGAGAAGCAAATTGAAGACATGATTTCGATCATGAACTTTCCCCCTAATCAACGGGATTCTAGGTTATCCTTGCGATTTGAATCTAAATCACAACTTCCATGTACCTCTCGAAGAGGCCTCGCTCTCCACCATCAATAACAATACGGTACAGCACAAACAAGAAGCACTAGACAATACAACAGTGACAAGAGCAGCCCCACGGGACAAGTCAATAGAAACTAAACAAAACTAACTGGAGCTGGTGCGGAAAACGATACACCGAATTGAACAACGACAAGAACAGGGGGTAGCTCATATCATAGGAACCTTTATTAAATTAAAACACACTTGAGCACCCACAGCGATCCGTTGTTATAAAGAGTCCGCCAAATAACTTTTTTTTTTTGAAAATGCTTTAAAAAAAACTGCTGAATATTTTCTCAAATTTCTTTTTTTATTTGAAAGTACAATCCTTCCGGTTAATAATGGAAAATAATTTCATTCAAATGACTGCCTCGGCTGGCCATGTAGTAGCCTACACGATCGGTCCAATTTTTAAGCACATTATCGATTGTGTGCAGCTGTATTTCACCAATGGCTTCACGAATATTCTCCTTTAAAGCGTCAATTGTCTCTGGCTTGTCGGCGTAACACTTATCTCTGACGGCACCCCACAAATAATAGTCCAACGGTGTCAAATCGCAACTCCGAGGTGGCCAAACGACATCAGCTCTGCGGCTGATAATGCGATCTTCAAAAACAGGGCGCAAAACATCGAGTGTAGCTTCGGCTGTGTGGCACGTAGCGCCGTCGTCTTGAAACCAAATGTTGCCAATATCCTCCTCTTCAATTTTTGTGAACAAAAATCGTTCAACATGGCCCGATAACGATCGCCATTGACTATAACGGCCACTCCTTGCTCATTTTCGAAGAAAAATGGCCCTATTATGCCTCTGGACCAAGATCCGCACCAAACAGTGACTCGTTTTGGGTGCGTCGGCTTTTCAATGTATGCGTGCGGGTTTTCTGTGCCCCAAATGCGACAATTTTGCTTGTTTACATACCCGCCAAGATCAAAATGAGCTTCATCTGAAAAGATGATTTTTTGCCAAAATCGGCATCTTCTGTAAGTCGATCGCAGGCCCACTTAGTGAAGCGAAAACGCGAATACACAACCATATTCGTTCAGCGGAAGGATAAAACTAATTATCTGTCAAATCAGACATGAGCTAAGTGTTACTATTCACGAAATAAGCACTAGTTGAAAAAAAAACGTTAGATGGCGGACCCGATACTACATGAAGCGAATCCCCAGCAGCCAGCAACGGGGCTTCGCATGAAAAGTGTAATAAATTTAGTAATCAAGTAACGATAGCCCCGTTATTATCACGAATAAGGGTTAAACAAATTAAAGAATTCTGCGGTTGCAAATGTAATTTGTAGGTAAGTGAAGTCTCTCTGCGTAGTGACCATAAGCAATGACTCGTGAAAATTGCTAAACTTTCTACAAGAAGATTACCAAACTTAATGATTTTTTTATACTACTAGTGAGGTATAAAATGAAATGTAAGAATAACTCTTTGATAAATAACTGTCTAAAAGGGTGAGTTCCAAAACATCAAAACACATTGCAGTGATGCGGTATTACTACCGTTTCAATACAAAGTAATCAACTGTGTTGTTTGCTTTGTAATAAAAACACATTGCAATGTTTTTACGTTTAGAAACACTTGTTTGCAATCACTTTGCTTTTGAAATGGAACTGTCAATAATAAAAAATATTATTTCCAAAAATTTTATTTTATTTCCGAATTTTTCTTGTGGGATTGGTGAAGTATCAGGGGTAGCTAAAGAACCAGTAGTATCTGATAGTAACAACTCCAACGAGCTGCCAAGCATATTTTCTGGAACTGTTCCATCGGTTTGAGTTCCATACACTTCATCCTTTTTATCAAAAAATTCCCATGTTGTTGCCAACTCTCCGGATGTTCCATTTCTTTTTTCATTCTTTTGTATGTCACCATGAAGTCGCCGTAGTCTAGTAGGTAGTGTGTTGGCTTATTAGACTGAAGGCCCGAGTTCAAATCCCAGGTCAGACATCAAAACGAAAATATGAAAATATTTCTTCGGCGACTTCCTCTCAGCAGATTTCTGGCAAAAACTCAGAGAGTAAATAAAATTGCCATAAAAAGCATCTCAAATATCTGTCGTTCGGAGTCGACTTTAAAGTGTAGGTCCCGCCACTCATGTATGAAATTAATGCACACAACATAAGTGGTGTGAGAAGCTAGGCCGTAATCCTGATTGAAGGGTTGAAATGACCAATTATGTATGTATGTATGTAGACTCCAACAGAGCTGTTTTCAAGAATGTATTTACAAAACGTTTTATTACATTTAAATGTAATCATTATTACAATTAAATGTAATTTTGTATCAGTACTCGTATTTAATCGACTAAAGCTGTTCGATCTTTAATCAATGATGATTGATAAGTATATCATGATTGTATATCATCCAGCACTACCTTCTATGTATACATTTTAAGACGTTCTCACCTTTAACGTCAAAAAACTGTTAACTATGGTGTATTTTCTATTTGACATGTTAAATTTTGCAACAAGACATGCGGAAGCTTGAATTTTTGAAAAAATTTTTGTCTTTATAAAGAACCACTTGTAAATATCAAAACTTGTATGCAAGTAGAATTTATTTACAATAAGACCCCGCTTAACGCTGCTCCGCTTAACGCTGTTTCAGTATTACGCGGTTGCAAATGAAACGGCAATGCACCAACCAAAAACGGTGCACTATACTATAGCGACGGTGTATACTGTGTATCTTTTTCAACGCTCTTTTGTTAGTCTGTCCAGAATAAAGATTCCAACTGTATTTTCCAAAGTCGCAATCACAGTACGAACGCATCGTTTTTGTTGCGTCACAGTTGATATATTAGTTGTCATCAACGTTACTAGGTGTATACATATGTACGTGTTAATTTGCCTCGTTTAACGCTGTTTCGTTTAGCGCTGGAACTTATTGGAACGTATCCCCCGCGTTAAGCGGGGTCATACTGTAGTATTAAAATTTCCTTGTATATCTATTGCTTAAATCTCAATAAACTTTTATTAAAAAGCCTCATACACTCACAAGAATATTTCTATTAAAAATAGTACAACATCATCACAGATTATAAAAGTTAAATTTAAACAAATGTTCCATTACCTTAGATAATTAAAATTAAAATATTAAACCAAACACCCGTTTAGACACTAATAAAAGTGCTAAAAAGCTTAATTATAAAATAAAATAAAATGTATAATTTAATTAAATATTTACTAAATATAAATCTACAACCTTAACCAAGTTAATTATGGTGTGTGCATTTTATCTCTACTGATCTACATCTAATAGGCCTCTGTGCTCATAAACGGGTAACAATTGTTTTATCATTTTCTGTATGAAGGGATTTGTATAGCAGGTATCTTTAAAACGTCTGGCACGTTCATCTGACTGCATGAGGGCATTGAAATCAGCATCATCTGTGACGATATTACGCTGTATGGGCTGTACGGCACAGGTGGTGTGGAAAGCTTTAAGAAAATTAAGAATATTTTTATAACAGCAATTGCACAATAACAACTTTTAGTGTGTAAACTTACCATAAAAAGATTTCTCTTGCAATTGTAAATGGAATTGATGCAAACTTGGTATATGGCCTTGATAGTTCAGTTTTTTCAAAGTGCCTTCCAAGTAATAATAATAATGTTGTATTAATTCATCCTGCCGATGCATATGGATCTCTTCCATTAATGATGAATTAATGAAATAAAACAAATCTATGGCTGGTGAACCCCAAGCTGAATATTGAAAATCAATTATTATAACATCCAAGGGTTTCTGGGTTTTGGCATCATATTTAACCAAAACATTATTCGTCCACAAATCGCCATGACAAAATACATTCAAATGACTTGGCAAAGGATCAAATACTTGTTTACCCAATTCCATATATTTAGGTTTTAATTGTGCCAACTTATCACTGATATGCTTGAATTCAGGCCACTTGGCCACATATCTGGTACATGCCTCTAGACACCCTAACCAGCAGGGTGCATAATTTTCCGTATGACGATTAAACATGCCACAATCGTATGTTTCCAAAGATTTATGCTCACGTTCATTGAGTACTGCCGAACAGGCATGCATTTTAGCTAATTTTCTTAACACAATCTTGGCTATATCCATATCAAGACCTTTCAAACGATCAGGCATTATGAAGTCTCTATCATTGAGATCTTCAAAGATTAAAACTGACTTTTGTTTATCAACAGCCATGGTTTCGGCAAAGATTTGCTCATCATCACCAGCTTCCTTTAGCAGCAACTTTAGTTTGGGCAAAACTTGTTCGTAAATTTTAATTTCACGATTAAATATATCATAAGGTTCCATGGCTTTAATGGCAAGTTCATCACCCTCAAAGGAAGTTTTGATAATATAGGCGCCCTTTTTCTTAGTGACAGATTTACAATCGCCCAAGGCAAACTCGGCCTTGACTCTGGTTAAAACGCCGCCATAGTTTTCTCCTTTACCCAATGCTGGTTTGGCATGCATTTTCGTTAATTTCAGCGTCTTGTCATGATAATAATCTCTCAAACACTGTTCGAAATAGTCCTTGTTTAGCCAATCAGGTGAGTTTTCTATGCAGATATCTTCACTGCGATTATCAGTCGTACACTTGGACAATTTCTGTCCGACATTGTTTAAAACTTCAGTTGAAGACATATTTTTTTCTCTTATTCTCCTTGTATTGTATTTTTTATTTTATTTTTTTTTTTTTGAAGTACTTAAATGGAAATCTTTTTTCTATCTCTATTCACATTCAAATTTTCTCAGCTTTTTCTAACTACTGTCGAGATAATAATAATGGCAATGACTTTGACGACACTTATTTTTATATACAATAATATTTCATACACTCGCGCCTTTTATCAACATGTGTCGTATATTATTAAATTTATTTCTACTCTTTTGTTGAAATTATTTTGATTTATGCATGTTGTGCTTAATAAAGAAAAATTTTGCTTTGTTTCTGTGTAAAAGTAAATATTTAAGAATTTATTATTGTAATATCAGAATACACTCTTAATATCTCTCTCTATACCCTACAGCATTACAGGTACTCAGTATAGTTGAAATAGCAGCGGACTCAATGGCCAATACCTAAATGGTCCCTTTGTAACACCGATATTTCCTATTCCGTCATACAACAATAACTCTTGGCTGGCATTGACATCCTGACAGTTTTATAACACGTTCGATCAATAAATTCTGGATGTCCAAGAAATTTTCTTCTTTGAAGCCCAAACGCCAGATAATGACAGAGAAGTTGTTCTGTGGTCTCCTCTTCTTCTTTATGGTCACAGCTTCTGCAGAAGTCATTAGAAGCTATTCCCAGATGTGTGTACCTAGATTTATCGGGTTATCCATTTCGTGGTTTCAAAAGTAAACGTAAATAAAACACATATAAAATATATTTTTCATGATATTTCTTTTTTATTGTAAAGTTTGAACGTTGACATTATGTGTGAAACACTACATCATTTAAATGACCTCCAAGCGAAGTGTTGCAAGCATTGATTATTTTGAGGTAATTTTCGACCACTTTTTGACACATATTGGGCGGTATCTCAACCATAACTTGACGAATGTTAGTTTTTAAGTGCTCAAGAGTTGAAGGTTTATCTGAATAAACACGGTCTTTCGCGTAGCCCCACAAAAAAAGTCTAAAGGCCAGTTGATATCGCTACGACGAGAAATTACGCGGCCAGGAAATGTCTCTTGCAATAAAGCCATATTCGCTTCAGTTGTGTGGCATGTGGCACCCTCTTGCTGAAACCACATATTCTCCAAGTCGTATTCTTCAATAGCAGGCAAAAAAAGTCGGTTATCATATGACAATAACGCTCCGAATTGACGGTGACAGTCGTTCCATCGTCGTTTTCAAAGAAGTGAGGTCCAATCACACCTTCAGACCAAAGAGCTCACCAAACAGTGACTTTTTCTGGATGTAATGGCCTCTCTTCAATTACTTGAGTATTCTCAGAACCCCAAATACGACAATTTTGTTTATTAACATACCCACTGAGTGTGAAATGTGCTTCATCGCTGAAGAAAATTTTGTTCGATACGTGGCTGTGGCAGAATTACCATTTTTGTAGTAGGTTTTGATAATTTTTATGCGTTGTTTGATAGTTAAGCGATCCATTTTCGTCAATGTCAGACTTTCAACTGAAAAGAAAAAAATTGGTTTCACAACTTAGTTTGACAGATGTCGAATTCCAGTCCTATACTTTTGAAACCACGAAATGGATAGCCCTTTATAACTGCTGTGATGTTGAATGCAAATTGTGTTTTGAATATGTATATATCCATATCGAGCCAGACCTGCCTGGTCTCTCTATAAGTGGGTTCATTATCCAACCATTATTTTGCAACTGAATGAAGTTCATATCAAACCATTTGTTTGCTTCTCTGTATTAATTTAATTAAATTCTGCTTGTGCCACCTTTTACAAGAGCATTGGCTTCGTGTCTCCAAAAACCCATACAGGGGATTCTTAGACAATATTACTGGATGCTTTGCTATCGATAAATATGGGCATATCATAACACTACAGTAATCGAGTGGTGTAAGCGACAATCTAAGACTGAATTCCTCTAAAAGAATTCTAAATTCGACTTTGTAATCCATTATAATGAATCGAATATCTATTCAGTATCTCAGTTATAAAACGTGCATCGAAAGCGAGTGCAGGCATTACGTGATCAGTAGGTATATTCATATCATAGCTTCTATACTTCCATGCTCTTATGACGCTCAGCCATATGGCCCCATTCTCAGCTACTGGTAGCCACTAGAAAAATATTTTTGTGTACACTGATCATATATTCGGTTTTGATCGACGGTTTTTTTGTTTTTACAACTGAACTGATTTTATCAGTGTAAGATTTTATCTGTCTAAGTTTAATTTAAGTTCATCATTGACGAAATTGCAACAGAAATTATAATCGCATTGCATAAACTACTGTGTATGAGCTACTACACTTGTGCTAATTGAGTGCACAAATGATGTTTAACAGAAGCATCAATTAAATCGTAAAGCAATAAAGTGCCAAACAAATAATTTGAAGTAATTGAAACCAAAATAAAACTGATGCGTTAAGGTAGTGTAATATTGAAATAACTTAATCAGTAGATACGTAAATTGTTATAATAAATCACGTGTCAAACATACTTTAATTATTAAAAGGAAGTTTTTGAATTTTTACACAATAAATGTATGAAAAATTTTAACTCATCTTAGTTTTTGTGCATTAAATGCATCGAAGGTAAAATTGAACTTTCACAACTCGACCACTTTAACCAATACCCTGATGCAATTCCTAATTTTTCAATTCTCAATTCTATTCTCAAAATATGTACACTAAACGCAGCGTAGCTGTATACTACTATAAATTGCAGAGAGAGAGAGAGAGAGAGCTGGATTTTATTTCTTTCTGGGCTTTAGTCAGTTATTTTAGGCTAAACTGGCAATTGCACTTATCTTGGCTTATGTCTGTAGTTCCATTCCAATCCCATTTACCTTTTCAAGTGCTGTCAATGTGTTCGCGAAAATCATTGATTTTAGATTTCCAAGTATCGAACAATAACAAATTAGATGTCGTTACAGCTTCTCTAGAAGTCTTCAATCGTTTGATATGTATGTCCAGCAGTCAGTGTTACGTAATAAAAGCTATGAAACGAATTATATGTAGACTTAACATAATTCGTGCTTCATGCTGAGCTCTGATTCCCTGCACATTTCACTTGCGACGTCTATGACATCTCGATTTCAATGGACGAAAACTTGCAAAGGCGCCTATTCGATATTAGATGAGGCAAAATATATTCAGCAGGCTCCGGAGACACGTATTGATAAATATTAATTATTCCAATGATGGCAGCAAGTTTGATCGACGTTGGTTCATATCTGCTTATATCGGGTCCGCCATCTAACGTTTTTTTTCAACTAGTGCCTATTTCGTGAATGGTAACACTTAGCTCATGTCTGATTTGACAGATAATTAGTTTTATCCTTCCGCTGAACGAATATGGTTGAAGCCAATTGACCATCCAATGCGTTTTCGCTTCGCTAAGTGGGCCTACGATCGACTTACAGAAGATGCCGATTTTGGCAAAAAAAATCATCTTTTCAGATGAAGCTCATTTTGATCTTGGCGGGTTTGTAAACAAGCAAAATTGTCTCATTTGTGGCACAGAAAACCCGCACGCATACATTGAAAAGCCGATGCACCCAAAACGAGTCACTGTTTGGTGCGGATTTTGGTCCAGAGGCATAATTGGGCCATATTTCTTCGAAAATGAGCAAGGAGTGGCCGTTACAGTCAATGGCGATCGTTATCAGGCCATGTTGAACGAATTTTTGTTCACAAAAATTGAAGAGGAGGATATTGGCAACATTTGGTTTCAACAGAACGGCTCTACGTGCCACACAGCCGAAGCTACACTCGATGTTTTGCGCCCTGTTTTTGAAGATCGCATTATCAGCCGCATTATCATGAAGTCGCCGTAGTCTAGTAGGTAGTGTGTTGGCTTATTATACTGAAGGCCCGAGTTCGAATCCCAGGTCAGACATCAAAACGAAAATATGAAAAATATTTCTTCGGCGACTTCCTCTCAGCAGATTTCTGGCAAAAACTCTGAGAGTAAATAAAATTGCCATGAAAAGCTTCTCAAAAAACTGTCGTTCGGAGTCGACTTTAAACTGTAGGTCCCGCCACTCATGTATAAAATTAACGCACACAACATAAGTGGTGTGAGAAGCTAGGTCGTAATCCTGACTGAAGGGTTGTAATGACCAATTATGTATGTATTATCAGCCGCAGAGCTGATGTCGTTTGGCCACCTCGGAGCTGCGATTTGACACCGTTGGACTATTATTTGTGGGGTGCCGTCAAAGATAGGTGTTACGCCGACAAGCCAGAGACAATTAACGCTTTAAAGGACAATATTCGTGAAGCCATTGGTGAAATACAGCTGCACACAATCGATAATGTGTTTAAAAATTGGACCGATCGTGTAGGCTACTGCATGGCCAGCCGAGGCAGCCATTTGAATGAAATTATTTTTCATTATTAAGCAGAAGGATTGTACTGTCAAATAAAAAAAGAAATTTGAGAAAATATTTAGTAGTTTTTTTTAAAGCACTTTAAAAAAAAAAGTTATTTGGCGGACCCTGTAGTATTTTAGGAGCTCCAAAAAAGTTGGCTTATTTTTACAACGGCTGGTAGATTTCAAAACGCATACATATGTCGAATACAGGCTAACAAAAAGTCCAATTATATCTAAAATGTTGCGTTTAAAAATTTTTAGAAATGGTGTAAGTTGTAATAAAACCGTAGAAACCGTAGAAGTCATTTAAATTATTTAAACAAAGCTGAATAGGAATCTGTTTTATCACAGAGAAATATAAATTTTTATTTAGTTAAGCGCGTGAATTTGACGTGGAAATATAAAACGAATTAAAATGATAAAGAGAATAATTTTTCACCCTACAATACATATAGTAAAAAATATATTAAAAATAATAAAAAATATATTTAACAAATAAAAATGTCTGATAAAATATGACAAAAAAAATTCAAATAAATTTTTTTTTCTTTAACAATTGTTTAATGGACCTGTGATAACTTAATAATATTACCTTCAATTTCAAGTAGGGTGTATATAATACCTAAAAGACTATAAATGTAAAAATATATATATTTAAAAATTTCAACAGTTTCATTTAGTATTAACGTCACTGCACAGACTAAAGATTATTTAGAAAAATTATGTCTATTCCTGAGTGGTTAACGCAAAATTACATCGAAGAAGTGTTAAAAATTCATCACAAGGATTTTACACTAAAAGTGAAAAAATTCAGTATAAAACCAGCTTTTGGGAAAGGGGAAAATTACGGTGGCTTTTTAACCAAAGTCCACGTGTTGTATAATTTAAAAAATGATCAACAACAAGAAGAAAAACATTTCATATGTAAAACGTCATATGAAGAGGATGAATTTGCTAAAGAGAAATTGAAAGACTATGATATATTCAATCGTGAAATGAGTATCTACGAACAGGTTCTGCCCAAACTAAATGATTTACTTAAAGAAATCGATGACACGGATCGTCTTTTTCCCTCCGTTTTACATGTGGACTATAAAAGACAGGCTCTGATCTTTGAAGATCTAACCGTGCAGGGCTATGTCATGGCAAATCGTATACAAAGACTTGATATGGATCATGTTAAATTGATTTTGAGAAAACTTTCGAAAATGCATGCCACTTCAGCTGTATTGAATGAACGTAATGCAGGCTGTTTGGAAAAATATGACAGGGGATTTTTTAACAAGTACACCGACACTTATAAAACCTTTTTTGTCAACAACTTTCTGGCCTGTGCACGTTACTTGGCTCAATTGAATGATGCAGATTCACGTAAATATGCAGAAAAAATATTTGCAATGTCACCGCATTATATGGACATTGGTAAACGTTGTTTTGCACCCACCGCTGGTCACGTGAATGTCCTGACGCATGGTGATGTCTGGACAAATAATGTCATGTTCCAATACTGCTCAAAGACCGGAAAGCCTTTAGATGTTTTGTTAATTGACTTTCAATATTCGTTTTGGGGTTCACCCTCTTTGGATTTGCATCATTTCTTTAATACTTCTATGAAAGAACCTTTAAGACTATACCACCAAGATGAGTTAATGCAATATTTTCATAAAATCTTTACCGATACTTTGAAGAAATTAAATTACAAATTCAATCCAATACCGAGTTTGAAAAAATTTAGATTACATGCTGAACAGAAACGATTTTTCGGTAAGTTTTCTTCGTTTTTTCTTTGTCAGTTGAACATAAGGAATAATTTTATAATTTTTTAATTTATTTCTGATTTAGCTGTACACTCAGCCGTTGTTATACAGCCAGTCATGTTGAATGAAGATCCAACAGATGCCGATTATAACAGTTTAATGGGCGAAGATGAGCGTGGCATTAATTTTAAAAATCGTTTATACACTAATCCCACTATACAGGACAATCTAAAGACCCTGTTGCCAATGTTCGATAGAAGAGGCTTATTGGAAGCTAATCAGTAAAATTATTCAAAACATTACAATATTTGTTTTATTAATAATGATATTTGAAAGCATTCTATTAATGTTAAATGTAAGTTTAATAAATAAAGGCATATGGTATTTTAGTGCCCTAATTTAAGCATCATTTAATGGATATTTCATTTAGTAAGTTTGGAACATAATGTCAATTTTAACTATACAGGCACTTTCGAACTTTGACTGTGGATAATGATCACCTTTTCTGTCAAATTACTTACTTACTGACTTAACTGATCGTTACAATGCTTTAGTCAGGATTACAACCTAACTTCTCACATCACTCTTGTTGTGTGTGTGAATTTTATCAATGATGCCAAACGAAAAATTTAACAAACCTTGCATGAAAATTTTATTTATTTTCAGAGTTTTTCCCAGAAAACTTCTGGTAGGGAGTGGTCCAAAGACAAGATGTCTGAAATAAGACTTAAAACACGGGTTTTCGTCTAATAAGCCAAACACTGTCTACTAGAGCACATCTGTTGAATAAGTTGTCATTTATTCAGTTTCCTTAATCAAAATTTGTGATTATTATGACCCACAATCCAAATTTAGTATGTCTTCGCAGTAACTGTAAAACACATACGCGTGCTTGATATTTTCGTTGATAACATCTTTGCGATTTATTTTACTTTTTTGTTAAAATACGGCACCTTCTTTTTAAGGGAATTTCATTAAGCGCTTCCTATTTTTAAATTTAACAAAAAAAAAATGAATTTGTTTGAAAGACCTATTGATGCCATTATGTGTTCTCTGGGTGCAGCCCATCCGAAATGTCCAATGCTCCATAATTCGCATGCATGGTTTATGTTGCCTCTGAAGTTCAAGAAAACTCCACAAGGAAAAAGTCTAACGGAGTCTAATCGCACACCGTGGCAATTTTACATCGCCTTCATGTAACATGACCATGCTCTCAAATCGCTCACGCAGAATATCCAATGACACATGATCTGTGTGGCACGTAGCTACAACACATCGTCCAATTTAGAGCAAAAGAAATTGGTAATAATCGAACAGTACTACTCGCCTTTGGCAGTGAAGATCTGATCGAGTTGTTGAATGATTTAACCCTCCATGGTGATTTGGGAAAAAAGGCTGAATAAATGCCAACCAACAACATGACCTAACAAGATGTCTGATATCAACTGTCAAAGTTTAAAAGTCCTGTTGAAAGACCTGATATTTTCTAAATTTCTTTGTTTTAAATGAAAAAATTTAAAAGATCTTAAGTCCCTAACATATTCTATACATTCCGCAATTTATCTTCCATTTATTGGACTACTTGCACACCATAAAGATAAACCGACTAAATTATGTCTATTAATAAAGTCTTTTTTAAATTGAAAAAACAATTATTTTGACGGCTTTACAACTGTTTTCCAACAATAAAAGTCAAAAACTTCTGCCGTAAGTTCAGCATTCTCAAGATAGAGTGCAAACGTAACACAACAGAAATCTTGGAAAAATTTTAAAATGTGCGAAAATAACAGCTGGCAAGTACCGTCATGGTTAAAAGACTCCTATTTGGAGGATGTTTTAAGAAAATATCTTAAAGATGAAAAAATCAAAATACAAAGTGTTGATATTAAGCCAGCGACTGCGAATGGTGAAAATTATGCCAGTGTTATGAGCCGCATTAAAGTGAAATTTAGTAGTGAGAATAAAATTTCAAATGATTTATCCTTTATCATGAAATACTCGTATGAAAGTGATCCTTTTATAGCAAAAATAATGAGTGGTTATGATGTGTACAATACCGAAATGAAAATGTATGACAAAATATTACCACAACTGGCTGAAATTCTACTGGAAGTGGGTGATACTGAGCAATTATTTGCTAAAACCTTAAAGGTGGATTATGACAAATCAGCCATTTTGTTTGAGGACTTAAAAGTGAACAATTATATTATAACTGATCGTTTGACGGGAATGGATGACACACACGCACGAATGGTACTTAAGAAATTAGCCAAATTTCATGCTGCGGCTGCTATACTAAATCAACGTCTTAATGGTGAATTGGAGAAATTCCAACGCGGTATTTTTAATAGACATACAAGAGCCTTTGCTTGTATGTTTGAGTATATGACTGAAATTTGTGCAAAATTTGCCGAATCTTGTCCTGAATTAGGCATCTACTATCACGATAAGCTTATGAAACTAAAACCACATGTAGTTGAATATGCCACTCGCGCTTACAATAGTAATCCAAGACATTTTTACACGTTAAGTCATGGTGACTTATGGACCAACAATATAATGATGCGTTACGATGATGCAAAAGCTTTAAAAGATATCCTACTTATCGATTTCCAGTTCAGTAATTGGTGCTCACCTGCTGTGGATTTGCATTATTTCTTACACACTTCTCTGTTATCCAACTTACAATTGAATGTTCGCGCCTTAGACAAACTGATACAATATTATCATGGAGTTTTAACTGAAATGCTCAAAAAACTTAAATATAATGGTTATATACCCACACTACACGAATTGCATGTCCAACTGGACGAAGGAAAATTCTTGGGTAAGTAATAATTTTATATTTTGAATCGAAATAAACATTATTTTTATTCTCTTTAGAGTTGTTTATAAATCTTTTTTTTTATATTTTCTCTTTACATTTTTTTTAAATTTTTTTTCAGCTGTTACTGCCGCCTTAGCAAGTCAGGCGATTATGATTAACGATCAGTGTCATGATGCTGATTTTCATAGCCTAGTTGATAATGATGAACGCAGTCATAATTTTCGTGCAAGTGCCTACAAAAACAAGAGACTTCAAAATCATATGAAATATTTATTACCATACTTTGATCGTTGCGGATTATTGGATGTACAAAAATAATTTTAAAAATATGTATAACTTTTAATAATTGTGATAAGATGTATGTGATAAGCAGTCGTCGGCACAAAGAGAACATATGAACATATAAAGCCGAAGAAAATCTTCCTCTGAGGGACATTGGTGCCGACGTCTGGTGATAAGCATAGTTTTAATAAATAAAAAAAAAATTTTAAATATCTTTGAGTAATAATAATAAGAGTTTGAGTTCATTAAGATTGATTTCACATCAATCCGAAGCACTATACTTACTATATAGCTGTGTTTAAAGGGGAAATAAGCAAACTTGTCTATGGTTTAATTTAATTAGTTGTACTAGATAATGTAGACACCACATAGAGCAAGATCTACTAGGAAATTATTGATAAATTGTCACATCCAACCAAAAAGGTAGCAAGAATTCTATGCGAAAATAGTGACAGTGTTCGCCCTCACAGTAGATATTATTCAATAGTATATCACACCCAATTACTCGTAATAAGAATATACCCACTGTCCAAATAGTACCGAAATACGTGAAGCCATTAAATATCAAAAAAAGCAATAAAACACATAGTGTAGCCTCATGATTCTAAAAGTTAAAATTCTAACTCCCGTAGGTATATGTGATCGTCAAAATGAAAATAAGCAAAATCTACTCATACATCCAGAAATGGGCCTCATCGCCACAAATGATTTTTCGATGCAAATTAGGTTCAACTGCCAACTGCTTCAGATATCATTCAACAAACACACGTCGTTATTTATGATTATATGCCTCTAGCTCCAGGGTCAGCTCATTTTTGAACGGGTATAACCCAAGTCACGATGCAAAATTCACCAAGTTTTAGTTTCTGAAACGAGTTTTTGTGAGCGACGCACAATCGACTGCCTCGCGTACGGATGTTAGTCGATCGTTTACTGAACCAGTGGACTCAAATTCATTCAACATATTGAGAATAATGCTGTCAGTAGGACGATTATGGCGATCGTAAATAGGCGAAGTACGTAGCCCAAACAGAACCCCTCCTTTTAATAAAATAATTTCATTATTTGCACATGTTGAATGCTATACCTATAGTGATTGGACAAAACTAACTCAATAAACGACAGCTAATTTTACAGATGTAGGTTCAACAAGATGACCGTTATCACTGTCATATACCCTGTTGTCGATGTATTGCATAGTCATGATTTCATTTGTATTTACTCTTATCTAATCATAATATTTTAACACATGACGTATGAGTAATAAAGACGAACGCAGTAATCTAAAATTTACATACTCGTTTAAAAGATGGACCATTTTGTGCTATATGGATGGTCCCAGAAAAGGTCAGGAGACAGCAGCAGGAATTTTCGGTCCCAAAGTAAAATATTCGGAATCATTGTGAAAACTTCGTGGGTATCTTCAAAATGGAAGTCCATGCCATCGAAATTTGTTTTTAATTTAAACAGGGAAGCAATTACAGGGATCGAAATTTGGCAATTCCATATGATAGTCAGGTGGAATTTGAATTATCGGCTAATAAGAGCTTGACACAAGCTGAGTCAACTAGGTTTAGGAAATGTGATCTCTCTCTCTCTCTCTGCTAGAGCCCAGGTCATATTTAAAATCCACGGCATTTAGCAGGTAGATGAGCTTGCGAAAATATTCCACAACGCTAATAAGACAGGAAATTTCTTTGGGTGAGAAGAGAAGTTTATGAAGGAAAGATGGAGAGTAGGAAATACACTTCTCAATCCAAATTAGTTTTGAAATTTTGTTGGGTCATTACAATCAGAAAAGATTTGTGTTGTGCATCAAACTATCCAGAAGTAGTCTGGTGATAGTAACTGGCCTCCTGATCAGGCACTGTGGACCCGAAATGTTCAAAATAGTGATCACGCCAAATCCAATATATAGCTTCTGTGCTGATGACAATGAATCATTAAAGCACATACGTGGCCTTAATGCATAGCAGAAGGAAACACCTGAATGCTTATCGAGAACTAAAAAGGGAGTTATTCTTATTGACAACGAACAGCATACTGAAGCTTGTTAGGGAAACAGGGCATTAGGGAAGATTTTATGGAGATACTCTATAAAGATTGTCGCCAGTACAATTATTACATTGCTCAAACATTTTTCATTATTTACTTCACTTTCCAAACACAACTCGTGTAGTAAAATCATGTAAAAAATAATTCAATCGAACTTAAAGAATTTTTACACAATTATCACTGGAATGTGTACAAAAGGCAATAATATGTAGGTTTACCGTACACTTTGTTAATAAATTTAAATTGTTTTTTGTTATAGTATTAGACGCAATTGATTATGAAATTGGAATAATTTCCCATAAAAACTAAATTCCTGTTAGTCTTTTAATAACATTTGACGAGAGTATATCGTATGTATTCCTTAACAAAGTAAAAGCAACGAACCGTAAAATAGACTTCAAATAATTTTAAATCATTCTGTTAGAACTTGTTATTACAAGTAGGAAAACAATGAACGGCAGTGATATGAAAACGTTATAAAAGTGATGTTTTAATAAAACAATAAAATACTATACTACGAGTAGTTATAAAATACTATTTTTATAGTGGCAAAGATTACATAGCATTTCTCTGTTATCAGGCACTTTCTCAACCATAAAACCAATGGCATTTAAACAAATTGTGATCATTTTTAAAGTTGATACACCCGCGTTATCACGGTAATCTAGAAAATCACTTTAAGGGAAATGTGTGAAAACAGCAGCTGGCAAGCACCCCTGTGGCTGACAGACTCCTATCTAGAGGATGTGCTAAAAATATTTCTAAACGATGACAAAGTCAAAATACAAAATGTTGATATTAAACCAGCCACTGCGAATGGTGATAACTATGCCAGTGTGATGAGCCGCATTAAATTTTTTTTTTTTTTTTTTTTTTTTTTTCTCTCAAAATTTATTTGCAATCTATCTTACAATAATAAGCAAATTAACTAAAAATATTACAAAATAACATTGGTTTAAACCCCATTGGGTTTAAAACATATCTTAACAAGTTAAAAAATAATTAACTTAGTTTTTCTTAAAATAATAATAATAATACAATTATTTGCTTTAATTTACATATTTACAACTTATTATGGATTAAGTTCTAAAAGGTAAGTCTAGTACGTGACATCTTTTAAGTCTATTAACCTCATCACTGTCATCTAGTAGAGTTATTGCAAGGACGTTCGAATGACGACTAAGTCTATTGAGATAGTTCGAACTATATCTGTTAATTTCAGTTTTGACTTTAGGTATAGACAGGTCTTTATGGATATTATCATTGGTGACAAACCAGGGCGCATTTACTAACATTCGAAGAGTTTTCGATTGGAAACGTTGCAAAATTTCAATATTGGAGTTGCTGGCAGTACCCCATAACTCTATTCCATACGTCCATACAGGTTTTAAAATCGTTTTATAAAGTAATACCTTGTTGTCCAAACTTAATTCAGAATTACTACCCAGCAACCAGTACATGCGTTTTGTTTTAATATTAAGATGTTCTTTCTTTGCTTTTATATGATTTTTCCACGTTAACCTTCTATCTAGGTGCATCCCAAGATATTTTACGCAATTCGAATTCGGAATTTGTTGTCCGTAAATATATATATCTGGACAATCGCCTTTTCTCAAAGCAAATGTGACATGGGTTGATTTTTCTGGATTGATGCAAATGTTCCACTTTTTAAACCAATTTGAAATAACGTCAACATGCCTTTGTAACATCCTGGAGGCTTCTGTGGAGTTATTATTGCACGCAATTAGAGCAGTGTCATCCGCATATGTAGCAGTAGTTATGTCCTCGCTTATTGGCATATCTGAGGTATATATTGTATAAAGCACAGGACCCAGTACACTACCTTGAGGTATTCCTGCTTTAATGTCACAAATGTCAGAGAAAGAGTTGTTTATCTTGACGTAGAAGTATCGATCCATTATGTAAGACTTTAGCACTAGATAGAAAGGTGCTGGGAGAAGTCCTTTCAATTTGAATAGTAAGCCCGGGTACCATACCCTATCAAATGCATGCTTAACATCCAAAAATATCGCTGAGCAGTATTGTTTTGTTTCGAGAGCATTTCTTATCACTTTAACAACCCGATGGCATTGTTCTGGTGTCCCATGTTTTTGACGAAAACCAAACTGATATTCTGGAATAACTTTTTTGTTGTCCAATATTTTTTGTAATCTTTTCAATAAAAGTTTTTCAAATATTTTAGAAAGACAACATAGCAAGCTTATTGGTCTATAAGAGTTTATCATATTTTCTGGTTTGTTTGGTTTTGGAACCATTACAATTTCCGCGCATTTCCACTGCAAAGGAAAGTAATGTAACCTCATAATCGAATTATATATTAAAGTAAGATAAAGTACAGCTTTTTTAGGAAATAATTTAATATCTTTGGCACTAATTTTGTCAAATCCTGGAGTTTTCTTGATGTTCAGCTTCGATATTTCTAATACAACCTCCTTAGGTCTTATGTGTGTAATAGGAAAATCCATTTGACATGGAATATCTAAATAGGATGTGATATTGCTGTCATCGTTATTAAAAGAAAAAGGTTGAAAAGTAGATTCTAGGTATTTGGAAAAGGCGTGCGCTTTACTACGATCTGATTTACACCATGAATCATTGAGATCTTTAATGGGAACATTTCTTTTTGTTGGCTTTTTTAAATATTTTGTCGCCCTCCATAAGTTGATTTCATCGCTTCGGTTGTTATGAACAGTAAGATTTTTTAAAAATGTGCTAAAATTTTGATTTTTTATCTCTTTTAGTCGTTCTTTGAGCTCGGTTGTGGCTCTATTTAAATTTCTTTTATCAACCGGATTTCTGGTTAGTTTCCATAATCGTCTCAGTCTTCTTTTATTCTGTATGAGACGTCTAATCTCAGCAGAAACAACAACTCTATTTCTCCTAATAGTTGATGGCGTTGATAAATAAGCTGCCTCATGCACTAAATTTGTAAAATTTTCTACAGCACTATCCAATTCTGCACAGTCTTTGATTCTTATATTAAGATTAATATTTCTATCTAACCAATATTTAAAGGAATCAATATCGGTTTTTGGAGTTGTGCCATAAGATTCTCTTCCTGTTGGTAAAAAATGTGTCATAGTTGACTATTAGCGGTGAGTGGTCAGAGCTTAGATCATCGGTATCTAAAATGTCCAATAAATTACTTGGAATGCCAGAATATATAACAAAATCTAGCAAGTCTGGAATTTTCCTAGCATCACTTGGCCAATAGGTTGGCCTCCCAGTAGACAGAACCGAAAACTTATTATTTATTATACTTTTATACAGCTCCTTGCCCTTAGGATTACTTAACCTTGAGCCCCACCATGGATGTTTGGCATTAAAATCTCCGCCAACCAAAAACGAGTGACCAAGTTTTAGGAAGAATTCTTGATATTCTTGATATTTAATATTATGTCGTGGTGGAAAATATACGGAGTAAATATCAATTTGGTTGTTGTTGTTTTTAAGTCGTATACCAGCAGCTTGAAGATAGGGTTTCTTGAAGTCATCTAGAATATCGTACTGTATATTTGATTTCACTAATATAGCTGATCCACCATGACACCTGTCATCTGGATGATTACAACATATGAGGTCAAAACCATTGATTTTAAAAAAAGATTTTTTGTTAAAATGCGTTTCTGATATTAAAAATATGTCAATGAAGTTTAAGTTTACAAAAGTTTCAACTTCTGCTTTATGATTGGAAAGTCCATTGGCATTCCATATTGCTATTCTTAAATTCATTTTGTTAATTTAGAAATTAACAACGTTATCATATTAACGAGATTTCCTAGTATAGCTTCAATCCTCTCCATTGTGCTATTGCTTACATTATTAGTATTACCATTCCTTAAAATTTCAGAGTAGGACAAATTTGGTTGGTGGGTTGTAGGCGATTGGTTAGCATCTGCGTTTGCAGAACTGTGATTGCTAAATTGAGGAAAGTCGTTTGGATTTATTGAAAAATGTGTGGACTGATTATTGTTATTGTGCGAATTACGATCAGAAAATCTTTTTGAAATTAATTGTTTGTAAATTTGACAGCCTCGATAATTGGCCGTATGATTTTTAAGACAATTAATACAACGAGCGGGAGTACTAGAATTTTTGCTACATTCTGCAGTTGGATGATTTAAACCACATTTAACGCAGCTGAATGGCCTGTTACAGTACGTTTTTGTATGGCCAAATAGTTGACATCGGTGACATTGAACTATTTCAATTTTCTTTCTTGGCGCCTCTACAGTGACAATTGCATTGTTGATAGACTTAATATTAAAAATTTCCTTATTGTTTGGATGGGGATCTATATCAACAAAAAACATAGGTAAAGGCAACTTTGTTACCCTACTTGTTATATTTGTGACGTTACGTACTTGGTGACCCAACAAAATTAACTCTGCCTTAATGTTCTCAGGTGGTGTCGAATGATGCAGTCCTTTAATAACCACTCTAAAAGACCGCTCCTGTTTGAGCTGATAGGTATGAAATCCTATATTGCGGTTCTGAAAATACTTAACTATTTTTCTATACGATTCTACAGTCTTAATCATGAGCCTAATTTGATTATTTCTTAAGGATTTATAATTAAAATCTACCTTAGGTATAATGCTAGATATATTGCTTAACATTTTATCAATACTGACTACATCAGGAATGTATATCGGTGGAGGTTTAGGTGTTGTTGTTTGTGTGTCGTCATCTGCATCATCATTTTGTAAAATAGAGAACTTGTTGCTGGTTGAGGGTAAATCATCATTGTTAAACGTTGGTCTTTTGTTCTTGTAGATTTTTGGCGATTCGTTTAAATTTCTTTTTCTGTTTCTTGTAACTTTTTGCCAATGTAAATAACTGTTATCACTAGATTCACTACTTGCTTCAGCTTCATCAGCATCATCATCCATATTGTTGCTTTAAAAGCAGCAACAAAAGTTGTTTTTCAACTTTTTTATTTTTGATTTTGTAATTGATTCTAAGTGTTGTTTGAAATGTAACAACAACTAGTTAACACAATATATTGTTTTTAATGTTTATTTTTATTTTTTTTTTTTTTTGTTTTTTTTTTCTATTGTTTGTAATTTTTAAATAATTTTGAATTTTACTTTCGTAAAGAGCTAAACACGTGTATTCACTATGAAAGTAGATGACACTCTGCCGCATTAAAGTGAAATTCATTGGAAGTAAACAAATAAAAGAGCCTAAAGAAGTTACATTTATAATGAAATACTCGTATGAAAGTGATCCATTTGTAGCAAAAATTATGGCAGGATATGATGTCTACAATACCGAAATGAAAATGTATGAAAAAATTTTGCCACAATTAGCCGATATCCTGCAGCAAGTGGGTGATACAGAAAAACTTTTTGCCAAAACCTTAAAAGTGGACTTTAATAAATCAGCCATAATATTTGAAGATCTCGCGGTAAGAAATTATGTTTTAGCCGATCGTTTAAAAGGCTTGGATAATGTTCATGCACGTATGGTAATGAAAAAATTGGCAAAATTCCATGCTGCAGCAGCTGTCTTAAATCGAAAACTTAATGGAGAATTGGAAAAATTCGATCATGGAATATTTAATCATCATACACGTGCCTTTGGAGTTGTTTTTGAGTACCTTATTGAAATATGTGCAAAATTTGCTTTAAAATCGGACGAACTAGGTATTTACTATCACGATAAGCTTATGAAATTGAAACCATATTTGGTTGATTATGGTACTCGAGCCTATAACAGTAATCCCAAACATTTCTATACTTTGTGTCATGGTGATCTATGGGTTAACAATACGATGATGCTTTATGATTCACAATCCCAAAAGGATAAATCCTTAAAAGATGTCCTATTAATAGATTTTCAATTGTGCAATTGGTCTTCGCCAGCAGTTGATTTGCATTACTTTTTACACACATCATTAGAGCCGAAATTGCAACTCAATGTTCACGCTATAGATGGTTTAGTGCAATGCTATCACACCACTTTAGCAAGCACTTTAAGAAAGTTGAATTATAATGGTTATATACCAACATTGCATGAACTGCAAGTACAGTTGTTGGAAGGAAAAATATTGGGTAAATATTTAAAAAAAACTCCCATAACATAATTATGTTTTATCATATTTTTTCTCATTCATCTGTTTACAGCCTTAAGTGCCGCCACTGTCAATCAACCGATTATGATAAATGATCAATGCGAAGATGCTGATTTTCATAGTTTGATAGATGATGACAAAAGAGGCAGAAACTTTCGCAACAAATTATATGAAAATAAACGTTTACAGAACAATCTGAAAGTTTTATTACCATATTTTGATCAACTTGGCTTATTGGATGTACAAAAATAGTGCCACCTATTTGTAATAAAGTAGAATAAGTATTAGTCAACAAGAGTTATACAACTAATTTAAAATTTTATTAAATTATTCGATTATTTTTAAATTATAAAAATGTATAAAAATTTTACCCAATTTTACTACTATTTACTAAACTTAGGTATTTGAGGCCTTAAACATAAATTTAAATAAAACAAAGTGTGTGTGATATATCATTGAAACTTTTTATTCTTTTAAAAGACATATTGATGGCATTATGTGTGGAAAATAGCATCGTTCCAATGTTCGCCACAGTTCTCTGGGTGAAGGTTATTTGAAATATTAAACTTTCTATGGCGCATAAATCGGATTGAATTCGACCGTTGGCATGGATTATGTTGACTTTGAAGTCTGGTGTGGTTTGTGGCTTATTTGCATACACTTGCAACTTAAGAAAACCCCGTAGGTAAAAGTCTAGCTGGACCAAATCACTCGATCTCAGTGGCCAAGTCACGTTACAGAGTATTCAATGTGGCATGAGCTGTGTGGCACTTAGCATCGTCCTCTTGAAATCACATATCATTCTAGGTCATACAATTCAGGCCAAAATAAGTTAATAATCATCGACCTATAGGGCATGACATTGGAAGTGATGGCTTGAAGAACTATGGACCGATGTTGATGCCTGCTCAAAATCCACACCAAACTTTTATTTTTTCAGGATACATAAGGGCCGAAGTTAGAGATAATTCGTTTAGGATAATAAGAGACAAATTTGATGCTGGATTCAACAGTCAGCATATGCTATATAGCAGATCATGTAAGCGTAGTTATGGCAAATAGTAGGCTGATTCCACGCTGCTAACAGGCTTAGAACTTTCCTGTGGAGGGGTGAGAGCAATTTCGTGGGGTTTACTCGGCAGAAAGAAGTTTTCTTAGGTAATTACAAAGAAAGTCAATTTGAGTTATTCATCACAATACCGCAAGGTTGCTTAAGGGTAGATATCCGACCATCTTACGCGATTCTGTGGAGTAAAATAACTTTTTTCAGAACAGATATCCTCTGAATGAACTATACTTTTGCGGCATTAATGCATCCCTAAGTGCTTAGGTTGTACTAGGCATGATTGACATGTAACAACATCCTGAAGTATATCTGGGCATCAAGATAGGTGGAGACATTATAGGAATACTCTACATATATAAAATGGGAGCAGCACTGTTGTACTTTAAATGGCGGCAGTAGTCCAGCATCTTTGCGTGACAATTGTTGTACTTTTTTTAAGTAAAAAGGGTCATAGTCTAGTAGGTAGTACGTTGGCTTATTAAAGCTTGGACGAACAATCGGAAATATAAAACAAAAGGAAATATAAAAATACCAGAAATATTCTGGAAAAAAAATATTCTACGACTAAATAACATTAATAGTAAGTTTCTCAAATCGGTCTTTGGAATTTCTACTCGTAGATAAAATTAACATACACAACACGGGTGATGTGAGAAGCTGGGTTGTAATCCTGGCTAAAGGGTTGTATTGGTTAAATGAATAAACTTAAGTTATAAGAAGTTAAATTGGACTTTAAAATAAATATTTTAGTATAATATTTTAAATAAAATTAAAAATCCTTTAAATTGTTTTAGTATTGGAAATAAATGAAATACTATTTTCGTTTTTTATTATTAATTATTTAATAATTCATAAGTAATGTTTACTCGACTACATCTAAAAGCCCCATATTATCAAATCTGGGTAACATAACTTTAATAACATTTCGTACTCTTTCATTTGTGTATAAAATATTATGGAATCGTTGGGCTTTTTCATCACTCTTAACAATATTTTCGAAATCAGCCTCTTCAGTTTTATCATTGGTCATGAGAGGAAAGTTCACCAGCTGAGACGTAACAGCTGCAGAAGAAAAACACGAATTTTAAAGAAATTTTCGAAAGATTTTTTTCTTTCATATTTACTTACCATAAAAACCTCTTTCCATAAGTTGTATTTGCAGTTCGAGTAAAGTTGGTATGTGCTGTTTGTATTTGAGTTTTTCCAAAGTTTCTGACAACACCTGATGATAATACTGCACTAGTTTAGGCTGTTGATACAACATCAAATCATCTTGCAATGAAGTACAAAAGAAATAATGCAAATCCACAGCGGGAGAAGTCCAATTACAGTATTGAAAATCAATTAATAAAGCATCTTTCAGAAGGCGTACGTTATCATTTGCTTCTTTATGATATTGTATCATCACATTGTTAACCCATAGATCACCATGATTTAGTGTTAGAAAATGTTTGGGTTTTGGATCATAACAACGCGTAGCATATTCAGCAACGTATGGTATCAGTTTTAATAGTTTATCTCTATAGTAAGCACCCAATTCAGGGCAACTTTCCGAAAATTTTGCACAAACTCTAATAACATTTTCAAAAAATACGCCAAAATAGTTAACATGTCTATTCAAAATACCGTGTATAAATCTTTCTAAACAGCCACCTTGGCGTTCATTTAAAACAGCGGCGGCAGCATGCATTTTACCAAGTTTCCTCAGGCATATTTTCACATGAGCCTCGTCCATACCTACTAAGCGATCGGCTGTAATGAACTGTCGCACTGATAAGTCCTCACACATAATGGCAGTTAGCTGATGATCTACATAAATTGTTTCGGCACTCAATTGTTCCTTGTCGCCAATAGCCCTTAATAACTGATGTAGTTGTGGAAAAACTGTTTCATACATTTGCATTTCCGTATTGTAAACATCATACTTTTTTAAAATACTCGTGGATATAGAATCATTATCTTCAGTTGATTTGACAAGAAAGGAAATTTGCTTTGAATCTACTGACCGTTTAATTTTATATTTAACACGTAGTCTTGTCATTACGCTACAATAACTTTCTCCTTTTGCCGATGCCGAACTTGCATTAATTTCCGTCACTTGCAAAGTAGAATCTTGAAAGTATTTTTTCAATATATTCTCTACATATTCTTGAGTAATAAATTTTGGTGTATCGCTGTTAATTGTATTTGACATTTTTTAATTAAGAATAATTTTAATTTTTATTAAATACTGTGTCTTAAGCGTATTGTTTAGTTTCCGTTTGCTTGACAAATGAAATTTTGCATTAGTTTTTCGTTTGTATTTATATTTCTAGTTTATGAATTCAATTGCATGTAATTGTGAAACTATTATGCATTCTAATGTAACGTACATGCATATATAACTATACGCGTATCTATAATATATGGACGTACGTTTATAACACTATCATTTGAAGACTCTCCGCAAATAGATTAGATTCGTAACAAACAAACAAAATTTTGACTACACGGTAAAAATCTTAAAATTTTAGATTAAAAAACCACTAAGTGGAATACTAAGATTTGTCGAGAAAATAGACATCGGGTCCTCCCACAACGAGGTTCGAACTTTAGCAATTGGCAATTATTTGGTTGAATAAAAAATTGCCATGAAAAGTTTCTTAAAAATTTGTCGTTCGTGTCCCGCCACTCATGTATAAAATTAACAAACACAACGTAAGTGGTGTAAGAAACTAGGTCGTAATCCTGACTGAAGGGTTGTAATGACCAATTATGTATGTATGTATGTAAGCATCTGGTTGAAGTTACCTCTGCCAAATTAGTTGCCATTTATTCAATCTGTTTTGCCAAATCACTATGGATGTAGCATTTAACACTCGTAAATAATATTTATTCAAACGGGCGTTCTCTTCAGACAACTTACCATACGCGCTTCATCTATTTTACGACTGCCATAGTCATCTAAGCAAGATGCGTCCATTGGTTCAGTAAACGATCAAACAACACCAATCCGTCGACCAAATGCAATGGTTGACGAATACATTATCGCTGTACGTGATAAGGTAAAGGGCTATCCATTTCGTGGTTTCAAAAGTATGGGACCGGAATTCGACATCTGTCAAACTAAGTTGTGAAACCAATTTTTTTCTTTTCAGTTGAAAGTCTGACATTGACGAATATGGATCGCTTAACTATCACACAACGCATAAAAATTATCAAAACCTACTACAAAAATGGTGATTCTGCCACAGCCACGTATCGAACAAAATTTTCTTCAGCGATGAAGTACATTTCACACTCGGTGGGTATGTTAATAAACAAAATTGTCGCATTTGGGGTTCTGAGAATCCTCAAGTAATTGAAGAGAGGTCATTACATCCAGAAAAAGTCACTGTTTGCTGCGCTCTTTGGTCCGAAGGTGTGATTGACCTTACTTCTTCGAAAACGACGATGGAACGACTGTCACCGTCAATTCGGAGCGTTATGGTCATATGATAACCGACTTTTTTTGCCTGCTATTGAAGAATACGACTTGGAGAATATGTGGTTTCAACAAGACGGTGCCACATGCCACACAACTCGAGCGAATATGGCTTTATTGCAAGAGACATTTCCTGGCCGCGTAATTTCTCGTCGTGGCGATATCAACTGGTCACCAAGATCATGCGATTTGACACCATTAGACTTTTTTTGTGGGGCTACGCGAAAGACCGTGTTTATGCAGATAAACCTTCAACTCTTGAGCACTTAAAAACCAACATTCGTCAAGTTATGGCTGAGATACATACATACATACATAATTGGTCATAACAACCCTTCAGTCAGGATTTCGACCTAGCATCTCACACCACTTATGTTGTGTGCGTTAATTTTATACATGAGTGGCGGGACCTACAGTTTAAAGTCGACTCCGAACGACAGATTTTTGAGAAGCTCTTCATGGCAATTTTATTTACTCTAAGAGTTTTTGCCAGAAATCTGCTGAGAGGCAGTCGCCGAAGAAATATTTTTTTTCATATTTCGTTTTGATGCCTGACCTCGGATACGAACCCGGGCTTTACGTCTAATAAGCCAACACACTACATACTAGACTACGGCTGAGATACCGTTCAATATGTGTCAAAAAGTGGTCGAAAATTACCTCAAAAGAATCAATGCTTGCAACACTTTGCGTGGAGGTCATTTAAATGATGTAGTGTTTCACACATAATGTCAACGTTCAAACTTTACAATAAAAAAGAAATATCATGAAAAAAATATTTTATATGTGTTTTATTTACGTTTACTTTTGAAACCACAAAATGGATAACCCGTTACAATTTGACAAATTTTACATCATGACTTGGATCTGCACTCGTAAAAATACTCAACTGACTCAGAAGTTTGAAGTTAAACAACTATAGACAACGATGAATGGACTTGAATGGGTTGACTATTAATGCGTCCAATGCATCCCAAAAAAGCAATATTTTAGTTTGGATTTTGAGTTGGTGGAGTTACCGGTCTATATTTTTTTAAAACAACATTGGCCAAGCCATCAATGTTAACAGCTATAGGCCGATGTTTACCAACTTCTTTTGGCATCATATTAATGCACTAAAGATTTCAGGGCATGGTAGGTCTATCCAATGAAAAATTAATTTCGTTTATATCCCAGACACACTTTATTATGGCTTCTATATGAAGGGTATTAGTGTCTGAGTTGGTATTATAGCCCACCGGTATAGTGAAGTAAGGGCCTAGGATTCTAATACCCAAGGACCTGCTTAAGCTAACAATTCATCGAATTCAGCTATATTGTCACAAGAGCTTGTTAGATTACCTTCGCAATCCATCTAAAATCTTTAAATTCCATTACATCTTGGACAAGTTTTGTTGAAATTCTCAACAGAAGGAATTTAGAAAATGGAACTGAATTCATAAATTTTAATTTAATTTCAAACGAGAATTTTTTTGAGTGTAAAACGGCGCACTTGCAATTTATTTATTCAGTTACATTCAAATATTTAACCAGAATGATAATAATTTCACGTAATAAAATAATTTAAAATCGTATAACAAAACACCTATAAATTCATTCAGATGATCAAGTAAATTTAATTTACAAGTAATAAAAGAACAAATAATTCTTTTCATTAATTTAAATTTTACGGCAAATATAAAAAACAATTATTTTTTTTTCGTTTGTGTTCCTAACCGTAATTGAAAAATGATTAAATTATTGTAATTCATTGCTTTATCTTTGTCTAAGCAAATATTGTTTAAATAAAAAATTTAAAGATAGAGAGAAATGCTTCCTTAAAGATAAAGTCACATCTATCAAATATTTGACCGAAAATATGTAAGCCTTTGTAAAGACGAAATTTGAAATTATTGTAACATAGCATTTAAGTTTTGTTTTTTTTATCAAATATTTGATTAATGTGACCAACAGGTGGAAGAAGCAGAAAAATGAAGAACTCAATTCAAATAACTTGCATGAAGCAATTCAAATTAAGATTTTTTTATAACAAATATAACGAATTAGTGCATTGGTTCGGAAAAGCAATTAAATGGTACCAAAATGTTCTCAATCGATAATCCAAAGCAAACGGAATATTGCTGAATTAATATTGCGTCCAAAAAAAATGATAAAAAATTGCTTTAAACTTGGCAAACATTATGGAATTTAAAACTCAAACCAAAGGAAATTCCAAAAGTAAAAATCAACAGAAATTCAGAATCGACATGACTCCACTAAGAATCGTGAAAAACTTGATCTTCCAATTACTACCAGACCTTGCACCCTCGTCGTTTAAACACGAAAAAGTGAAGAGTTTAAGCCACGCAAACGTGGTACAAACCAAGTGAAATTGTAACGGAAGAAGCATTACGATATCGGGAGCATATTTGGAACTTTATAAAGCTTGATGAATATTTTGAAGGACTATACATGTTGCACGTAAAAGGTTTTCTACCAAAAATTTTGATATACATCTGTGGCAATTCTTTCGAAAACAAATGGGTGATCCTTGCGGTTACAGTTTACGCAGAAGGTAGACAGATCCTGGAAGTAAATAATCTAAAAGAGGACAATTTGTACCCTTTAACACGTTGATTGCCACGGCAATTTTCAGAAAACTCGACAAAAAATGACAATTTAATTTTTTCACATTAGTGAGTACGAGATGAGTCGTAGTTGGCACCCTAGACGGGAACACAATCTACGAGTGATCTCGTAGTTGGCAGTCAACGTGTTAATACACGACAAGTGTTAAAGATATAAATAAAATATTTTACGTGATAATTATATGAAGAGGATTGCGGTATATAAAGAATAATTTATCAATTTTAAGTGTCTAATCATATTTCGTAGAGTTTTCGCAACACGTTTCCAACATGTTTTTTTTTTTCCTTTTTCTAAATTTTTTAATTTTAAAATAACTTTCAACCTTGATTGAATTTGATATTTTGAATTTAATCTATTGACTAGATATAGGGTATTTTTTCAAGCGCTTCCTATGACTAAATCAAAATAAAACAATGTGTGTGTGAGATATCAGCTGAAAGTTTTTGTTCTTTCGGTTTTTTATTTTATGAATCTGGCGCATAAATCAGGCTAAATTTGAGGAATGGCAAGGGTTATGTTGGCATTGAGGGCCGTTGTGATTTGTGACTTATTCGTGCACACTAGCGACTTATGAAAACCCTACAGGAAAAAGTCTGCCTGCACGTAAGATGACCATGTTCTCAAATTTCTCGTGCAGAATATCCAATGTTAATGGAGCCATGTGGCACGTAGCACCGTCCTATTAAAACCGAACGAAGTTGACAATCTTCTACCTATAGTGTGTCGCTGTTGACAGTGACAAATAGACCGATGGCGGCCAAAATCTATAACAAACAGTTATCACAAACTTCGATGACTTTGTTGGGCCTAGATTGCCCAAATAGAACACCTTTTTTGATAAAACAATTTTATTATTTGATGGTCTTCTTGAATTCCATGTCCATTCCCATGGTGAATTAATAAAACACACCGAATATATGAAAACTAATTTAACAGATGTATGTATGAAGTCGGCGTAGTCTAGTAGGTAGTGTGTTGGCTTATTAGACGTAAAGCCCGGGTTCGTATCCCAGGTCAGGCATCAATACGAAATATGAAAAAAAAATACTTCTTCGGCGATTTCCTCTCAACTGATTTCTGGCAAAAACTCTGAGAGTAAAATAAACGTGCCATGAAAAAAGTTTCTCAAAAATCTATCGTTCGGAGTCGACGTTAAACTGTAGGTCCCGCCACTCACGTATAAAATTAACGCACACAACATGAGTGGCGTGAGCTAGGCCGTAATCCTGACTGAAGGGTTGTAATGGCCAATTATGTATGTTATGTATGTATGTATGTATTTATGTAGTTTCAATAAGATGGTGGTTATCAACTGTCAAAGTTCGTAAGTCTATGTTGTAAGACTTATGACAGAAAAAATAATATGTCTAGTTGTTCTGACGCTCTGAAGGATCTCACTTTAAGTCTACAAAATAGAAAAACTTATTTACTTCCATCTATGTAGTGTCAAGATTACGTGTTTTTGTGGTATTAATTTTCAACTAAATAGAAAAATTCTCTATTCTGATAGTAGACTTCAGACTTTAGTTCAAATAACTTTAAAATTCTGATCTTGAGATAAAGCGAAATACCGGGTTATCTATTTCGTGGTTTCAAAAGTAAAAGTAAATAAAACACATATAAAATATTTTTTTCATGATATTTTTTTTTTATTGTAAAGTTTGAACGTTGACATTATTGGGCGGTATCTCAGCCATAACTTGACGAATGTTGGTTTTTAAGTGCTCAAGAGTTGAAGGTTTATCTGGATAAACACGGTCTTTCGCGTAGCCCCACAAAAAAAGTCTAATGGTGTCAAATCGCATGATCTTGGTGGCCAGTTGATATCGCCACGACGAGAAATTACGCGGCCACGAAATGTCTCTTGCAATAAAGCCATATTCGCTCGAGTTGTGTGGCAGGTGGCACCGTTTTGTTGAAACCACATATTCTCCAAGTCGTATTCTTCAATAGCAGGCAAAAAAAAGTCGGTTATCATATAACCATAACGCTCCGAATTGACGGTGACAGTCGTTCCATCGTCGTTTTCGAAGAAGTAAGGTCCAATCACACCTTCGGACCCAAGAGCGCACCAAAAGTGACTTTTTCTAGATGTAATGGCCTCTCTTTAATTACTTGAGGATTCTCAGAACCTGTGGCAGAATCAACATTTATGTAGTAGGTTTTGATAATTTTTATGCGTTGTGTGATAGTTAAGCGATCCATTTTCGTCCCATACTTTTGAAACCACGAAATGGATAGCCCTTTACATATACTTGAATATTATGAAGTGCAATATTTTGTAGCAATACATACTGGACACAGTGTACGTCTACCTAAATTGGAACCGATTATTATTCAGTGTCATTGTTCTAGCCCCAGTAGAGTGAGCTGTGGTGTAAGGTAAGGTATCGAACTGTCGGATCTGATCTTACTTTTTTGTATTTCTATTAACAAAATAATGTCCATCGAAAGTTTATTTCGACTATAACAGAACAAGTTTGGCTTCATGACGAGACTTTTATAAAAAAAATTGTACCTGCTTGTATAGGGCACTATGATAAGATTGTCTCTTACTACGTCACTGTATTTTAAATCAAATACATCTGAATTTGTTTTTATTTATTTTTTTTTTTTTTTGTTTTTTTTCATAACCTGCTGCTAATAACAGATATCAATAGTAGGAATACTTAACAAATCGCTTTTAATAATTTTTTTATTTTTTATTTTTTATTTTGTTTTTTGTTATTTATTTTTTTAATACATGACTTGACAGTTTTCTTCATTTTATTTTAATATTATCAAATATGTTTTGTCAACAATTAAATTTTTAAGAAGAAATTGCGTGTGACAAAAAAAAATATAAAAAAAATAATTTGCCGCAAAACCTAATTTAATATCACCCTACAATAATTATAATTATTTACTCAACAAATTTGGTTCAATATTATATGATTATAGAATGGCAAGTATACATAATTTCCCTGTAATGTTTAAAAGCAGGGCATACCTCTTAAGAAAATGTTAAGGGAACAAATAGAATTGAATCTATCATTGGAAGAAGCTTCAAATTAATGCAAAATTTAAAAATTTAATTGCCATTGGCACAAATACAATACCCAGTGATCAAAATGACCCATTGTTAATGCGTCATAGAAGAGAGAGAAAGAGAGATGATAGTGAAGGAGATAAAGATATTGAAAACGGAAAAAAAATTTAAAGCAAAAACCTACAAAGAAGCCCGTGCCCAGGGTTCCCAACTTCAACCTACTAAGGATTGAACAGTTGCAGAGGAGTAGTTCGATAGTCTCAAATTCCTCCTCATCCCAACGTACCAACAACGACTGTTCCAGATCCTTGTCGGCAATTTAATCTCGCAGTGCTCTGTAATAAAACCAATAACTTACTTCGGACTGTCCTTATCCAAGCAAACCAGTTCTACCAGGCCATAGACTCCTAGACACATAACAACTCAATACATCCCCCAATGCTTCTGCTCTTCCTCCCTGACCCATGTAGTGATGAGACCGTAGAAGTGGCACAATGGTGCATCAGGACCAACTCTCAAGTCGCCTTCAGAAAATGAAGCTAATCTCTCATTACCGAGTGTTCCGCTACGCTTAGTAGAACTAACATTTTAAGAGTCCCATTATACATAGAAATTCTGGGAAATGAATTTGCAGGCGCGGCAAATACTGATGCTTAACACAGACCACTTCTTAATGAGCTATCAGTGCTACTATAAAAATGTCAATCCGGTTGGACAAAAAAAAACAAATATCACCTGAAATTAAGCGACTGGAAATACCCTCATGAAGGTTAGGTTAGGTCGGAGTGTTAGCTCTGATATCACAAAGCTCACTTGAGCACGCATAGCGGCCCAAAATTCCCAAAATCAGGGAAAAGGAAGAAGTTGTTCAGCGCAAGGGCTAAACAACAAAAGCACGACTACCCCGCACTGAAAAACCAGCCAGAAAGTTTGATGAACGAAGCTATATCCTTGATTTCAATAGATGATAGCTCCGTTAATCTAACAAGGAATGGGGAGCCAAATAACCTATATCTACACCTAGCAAGAGACGGGCACTGACAAAGAAAGTGAATAACAGTCTCCTCTTCCTTAGCGGACCTGCATCCACGGCAGAAGTCGTTAAAAGGGAGCCTCATTCTTTCCGCGTGTCTACCCATGACGCAATGACCTGTAAATACGGCCACTGTAGTCGAGATGACGTCACGACCAAGACCAAGTAATTGGTTGGTACGCCTTCTATCCATCAAGGGCCAGGTGAGTCTAGCGGTGGAGCAGAACTCCTCATTGACCCAGGATAGTCTCTGTATAAAACTGTGAAGCCACTAGGCACAACATGTAATACGTAAACACGTGTGCCCAGTTTTAAATCCTCCGAATGAATGTCTTCAAATTAATTAACTTTTAAATGGTGCCTTGTAAGTAATGTCTAGTAAGAGTGTCAAGTCAGCAATATTGCTGCTGTAAACAAGAGTGTCACCGAAAACCTGAAACATTAATTCGCCACCAGCGTAGCAAATTTTGCCTGAAAACCTTCATGCCTTCAAAGTCTTCAGGTGGAGATCAAGCTAGCATACCAAGCAAAGTCCTGGCAATGGAACAAAATTAAATTAATGCCAATACATACATACATAATTGGTCATTACAACCCTTCAGTCAGGATTACGAACTAGCTTCTCACACCACTTATGTTGTGTGCGTTAATTTTATACATGAGTGGCGGGACCTACAATGTAAAGTCGACTCCGAACGACAGTTTTTTTTTTTTTTTTGAGAAGCTTTTCATGGCAATTTTAGTTACTCTCAGAGTTTTTACCAGAAATCTGCTGAGAGGAAGTCGCCGAAGAAATATTTTCATATTTTCATTTTGATGTCTGACCTGGGATTCGAACTCGGGCCTTCAGTCTAATATGCCAACACACTACCTACTAGACTACGGCGACTTCAATCAATGCCAATAGTTCCGAAAAAAAAATGTCATGAATACACAAAATTGTCGAATTTTGGACCTGATGCGTAATTCGGTCAGACGGCGTGATTTTAGGATCTTACTATTTTAAAGAAGATATCGAAATTGTAGTAACTTTTACAGGAACATGACTGAATGGCTTGGATTTGGATCTGATCCACACCGCACATGCGACGATGTCCAGAACAAATTATCTTAAGAAATTCTGATGTCAAATGTACAACCAAGATCATGCATTAATGTTGAATTAGAACGAACAATAAAGTAGTCGCAAGAGTTCTTCATTGCGGTCACCGGTTTAATTGTGCAGTATTCACACTAGCTCTGCGACAATCGAGTATAATGTGTGACCAGCTTAAGTCTGTGTAGAGTACAATGACAAAATATTTGTTTTTACATACTGAATTATCATTTATTATTGGCATATCATAGGCACAAGCCTCCAAATTAAATATTTAAATAAAATTCGTCGATAGGAATATTAATGTTAGGTTTTAATTTTTTTTTTTTTTTATTTTTAATCTGTCATACATATGTGTTCAAAATATAAAACCAAACAAACATACGCTGTAAATAAAGCAAGTCAGCATGTTAACTTTTCTAATTAGTTTGCCGTCTAGTGTTGATTTCATTTAATAGATAGTAATACAAGCTTAACTAAGGTAATGGTTATCAATTGGAAATTAAATAATAATAATAAGTATTTATACTTTAATCAGTTGTTCTAATTTGTTTCGTTCTATATATTATTGTTTTTGTGTGTGTGTTTTTTTTATGAAAAATAAATATCGTCTGTTGTCACCATAAGAGGTACAAGTGGAAGGAAAAATTTAACAATATTTTTTAATCATATTAAAATTCATCATATACAATATTAATTTAGTTTTATTTTTTCGCGTGTCGCACACACCTCCTCCCTAATACAAATACATACATATGTTAATAAGTGAACATACTATATATTTATGTACATAGTCCATGTATGCTGTCACATACACACGTACACAGACATAGTCCAACTTTTGATGATTTTTGGTTAAAGTTTGTACTCTACTTCAAGGTATGTAAGCCCTATACTAAGGTATGTAGATGCTTGGAGTATATGATTGAACTTATGCTTTGAAATTCATATTAGTTAATTAAGTTAAATAATATGAAATTCTATTCCCCGAAAAGTTATTGTTTAAGCTCAATTGAAAACTTTAAATTGAATTAAAACACATTAATTAGAAAACAATTTCAAATTTTATTATAATTATTACGATCTGTGTGACTTAGATCTTATGCCCGGTGTAGTGTAATAAACCAAGATCTCTATTAGAAATCGAACAAACACCGCCACAGTTATAAAATCGTGTATTCAAGCACAATTTGTCAGTATAATGCAGTGGCCTATATTCATACATAATACATATTTCATTACAAACCTTCAGTCAGGATTACAACCTAGCTTCTCACACCACCCATGTTCTATGTGTTAGTCTTATATCGGGTCCGCCATCTAACGTTTTTTTTTTTCAACTAGTGCTTATTTCGTGAATGGTAACACTTAGCTCATGTCTGATTTGACAGATAATTAGTTTTATCCTTCCGCTGAACGAAGATGATTGTGTATACGCTTGAACAACGCTGGAAAATATTGCGATATTACTTTGAAAATCATGGTAATGTTGCAGAATGTGTGGGCAATAAAAGATGAAGCTCATTTTGATCTTGGCGGGTATGTAAACAAGCAAAATTGTCGCATTTGGGGCACAGAAAACCCACACGCATACATTGAAAAGCCGACGCACCCAAAACAAGTCACTGTTTGGTGCGGATTTTGGTCCAGAGGCATAATTGGGCCATTTTTCTTCGAAAATGAGCAAGGAGTGGCCGTTACAGTCAATGGCGATCGTTATCGGGCCATGTTGAACGAATTTTTGTTCACAAAAATTGAAGAGGAGGATATTGGCAACATTTGGTTTCAAGACGACGGCGCTACGTGCCACACAGCCGAAGCTACACTCGATGTTGTGCGCCCTGTTTTTGAAGATCGCATTATCAGCCGCAGAGCTGATGTCGTTTGGCCACCTCGGAGCTGTGATTTGACACCGTTGGACTATTATTTGTGGGGTGCCGTCAAAGATAAGTGTTACGCCGACAAGCCAGAGACAATTGACGCTTTAAAGGACAATATTCGTGAAGCCATTGGTGAAATACAGCTGAACACAATCGATAATGTGCTTAAAAATTGGACCGATCGTGTAGGCTACTGTATGGCCAGCCGAGGCAGCCATTTGAATGAAATTATTTTCCATTATTAACCGGAAGGATTGTATTTTCAAATAAAAAAAGAAATTTGAGACAATATTCAGTAGTGTTTTCTTAAAGCATTTTCAAAAAAAAAAAAAGTTATTTGGCGGACCCTTTACATAAGTGGCGAGACATCCAGTTTAAAGTCGACTACGAACGACAGATTTTTTGAGAAACTTTTCATGGCAATTTTTATTTACTCTCAGAGTTTTTGCCATAAATCTGTTGAGAGAAAGTCGCCTTAGAAATATTTTTCATATTTCATTTTTATGTCTAACCTGGGGCTTGAACCATGGCCTCACGTCTAAAAAGCCAACACACTAGCTGCTAGACTACATCGACTTCGATTCGCCACATCTAAATATTGTCGAAAATGTCTAAGACTGGTTAAGAATAAGAAGTATACAAAAAAGAAAGGCAATTGGACAACAAAAATCCATTAATGAAATCCATGATGAGAATCTGAAGCGAAATGTCTTTCGGTTTTTGCAATTCTTTGTATGATTTACTTTTAAATATTATTATTGGCGTAATTTACAACAAAGGAAGTAAGATTGTACAAAGTATTAAAGCTTGCACACTTTAATTATAACACTGCAATAAAAATTTGAAATAATTTTAAATTTATGCATGAAGTAGAACTGAATCACGCAGGTTTTAGATGTGACTACATGGTACAGGAGATTGTTTTTTAGGACAAAAATACAAGACTCAAACTAGCACACAGTAAGAATAGGTTGCTGAAGCTGTCATTGGTGATGTTGATATAACGATCTTCACCGATGGCCCAAAAATTTATGGGGGATCTATTCCGATAAACAGGTACTTAACGGGTGATAGAGATTACCTAAACAGGCCAGCGTGTTTCAGCCGGAAATTGTTGCTATTGAACAAGCTGCAATTCTCCTTCAAACTTGATCATATGTGTGGACAGTTAAGCAGCAATCAAAACACTGGGATCCTATCTCTTCAAACCAAACAGGCGTCAGGAGTTCCATGGACTCTATAACGTATACGTCAGCACAACACTCGCCTCTCTCATAAAGGGAAACGAAAAGGCGAACAAACTGCCACGGAAGGGATCGCTGATGTCTGAGAAGTAGATGATAGAGGGGATAGATGTATGTGCCTCCACAGGAATACTTTTGGAAAAATCAGCATGGCGGCATTCAACAAAACGTGGTTTGTATGCCATACCTGGTTGCCGAATTTCAAAACTACTGCGTCCAACAGCGGACAGAGGGAGAACCACTTGAATTTAACCAGAAAACAATTCGCTTTCTAACAGGAATTCTAATCAAACACTGCGCTATTGTCAATTTCGCTGACCAGCTCGGTCTGCCTCAGCAGGATTACTGCAGAAGCTGCCATTATGTTGAGTGATAGAACGTTAGAAGATCTGGTCATCGGGAGTTCGGTATGGTTCAAACCCACCACTAACGGATCATGACAAGGGGAATTATGGCCCCTTTTTCAATTATAAAATACATACAAATATATAAAGAATACAAATTTCACCATAACTGTACCGCTTAAGCATGTCTACCATTATCACAGTTTAAATTCTAATTAAATTTGGTTAAATTTGTACAAACGCGTATTGATTATAATTTGTATTTATTAAATACACTCTTAAAATAATAAATATACATCCATACATACATACATATATATACATATATACACGTATTTGTAGATCTATACACATATGTGTTTGTACGTAGTATATAAATACATTAATGTCCATAGACTCATATACATAGTTTTTAATACAATTATCTTATCAAACGTTTTATGAAAAATTGAAATCTTATAAATATTAGCGAATGAATCCGAAATATCTATTTGAGGTATAAATAGAGCCGGTTTTCTGCTAACAATTTTTATAACAGTTTAATAATTCAAACGTATAACTGCGCATAGTACAAATAAATTAAAGATGGTGCCAGAAATTGATCCTAATCTACCCGAATGGATAACCGTTGATTATATACAAGATAAATTGATTATACGTCATAGCGATGAGAGTATTAAAGTGACAAAGATTAGTGGCAAGTCGGGTAATGGAAAAGGTGAAAATTATACGAGTGCCATATTACGCATTAAGGTCACCTATGTAAGCAATACAATTGTGGAGCCAAAAACCGATGCTTTTGTAATCAAAATGACTTTCCAAGGTGAGGGTATCGAAGGACGAGTACTTGGCCAGTACAATGTTATACAATGTGAAATCGATTACTATCGATATGTAGCGCCACGATTTGATGCTCTAATGAAGGAAATCGGTGATGATGATCAAATCTATGCCAAAACATTACATGTAGATGATAAGTATGGTGCTATTATTTTTGATGATTTGGTAGCCAGAGATTTTGCTGTAGCCAATCGTGTGGCTCGCTTGGATACAAAACATGTACATTTGGCCTTACGCAAATTGGCCAAATTGCATGCCTGCGGTGCTGTTTTAAATGAACGTGATCCCGAATTCTTTAAAGTACACAAATTTGATCATGGCTTTTACAATCGTCATACTCAAGGTTTTAAGCCCATGATGTGTGGTATTATAGCTGGTCTGTCGCATTACGTCAACAGTCGTCCTGATCTCAAAGCCAAATATGGCAAAAAATGTGAAGGTTTAATTGATCGCATTATGGAAGACACAGTTAAAGGCTTCGATCCTGATGACAATCATTTTATGACTTTTGCTCATGGTGATTATTGGACCAATAACATGATGTTCCAGTATCCCAATGGTATTGATCAAGAACCCAGTGATCAATGTCCTTTGGACATGCAGCTTTGTGTTTGGGGTCATCCTGCCATTGATTTTCATTATTTCTTTAATACCTCACTGAAAGAAGAGCTACGTTTGAATAGCCAACAAGAATTTATAAAATACTACTATGATATATTGGAGAGCACCTTGAAAGCATTGAAGTTCAAAGGACATTTGCCAACATTGTTTCAGTTCAATTTGGAAGTACAATCCCGTAAATTTTTAGGTAAGAAAGAGAATATTCAAATATTCTTAATTATCGTCTAAAAAATATTCAATATAATATATTTAATATTTATTTTGTTTCTTATTTTTCTAATTCCAGCTATAAATGCTACCTTTGTTTTCCAAGCCCTTATGTTGAATACAAATACCGAACATGCCGAGTTTAGTACGTTAGTAAATGAAGAGGAAGTTGGTATTAAGTTCAAGGATTCGTTATATTTCGACAACAAAGAAATGCAAAAGATTGTCGAAACTTTATTGCCTATTTATGATAACTTGGGTCTTTTGGATCCATTGGAATAAACCAAAGATTGTATTTTATATTAAATTTGTATGTAAATTAATAAATTTAAAGTAAAGTAAGTAATTTTATAATATTATCTCATAATGGAAATAAAAAGAAAACACCTCAATAAATTAACCTGAACATCCGAAAATTACATCAATTAAGTGATGATGTCTACATTTTATTGTAGTCGATAGCGGCTTGTAGCCTTTGCAATAAACTACGGTTGTGAAAAAGAAAATTCATTGGATCTAGGATTTTGCATTGACAAGGGCTATATTTTAAAAACTTTTTAAAAATCATTTTACAATTGCAGATTTAAATGGATCTTGGTCATAACAGTGTAGTGGGATTTTTTCTCATAATTATTTATTACTTTTATTGCCATGAAGTGGTAACATATTGCCGGCACCATACAATCTATTGTACTACTCTCAATATACATACATAAGGTATGTATCTCTATAATGTCTAATCCCATAATATTGCCCTGAAAAATATCCGGATGCTACAAAGTTTCCTGGCCAGGTATTTCCTTCTGGGATAAATTAAAGCCTCGCTGATTCTAAGAATGTCAGTTATCGCGTATATAATTATGATTATTTAGATCATGCCTAATCACACAGCTGTTGTTGAGAACACTTATTACAAACGTGTCCAGAACTGTGGTAAACTCTTAGCTTTGCCTATGTAAAATTAAACTACAGTTGGCGTTATAGTACGGACGCTTAATTGAATTTATGAGTTTAAATGTTTACATTTTTGATAATAGAAATTTTGAGTTCGAATCAAGCTTGTTTCTGTCTAAGAAAAGGCGTCACCCTATCGGAGATCGTTGTGGAGAGATCACCTTAGTCAATTAGGGCAAATTAATGTCAAACCACAGATAGGAAGTTGTCCTATACGGTATACAGACAAATGTTCGTTCTCTCTAAAGATGCATATGCAAAATTTGTGTAGGAATCCGTCATTAAATCGGAACAAATCGTATGGTTATTGCCCTTCAGACAGATGATTTCTACAACGGTAAGACATATCTACATATTATTCGTTATTATTATTGTTTTATAGTGAAACTAGACCTGACGATCTTTTGTACTGCCCTGCAGCGGTATGGAGCACCTCATTGCAATGATCCCCTCAAAAGTGTTGCTCTGACATGCTATACGCCGTCATTATAATAACTCTATGCCAAGTACTTAATAAGCACTCCTGTTATTATTGTAAACAAATGTTTTTTGATTCTACAATGCCAGTTCAGAAGGCCTATTACTATCCTCAAGTTAGTTCTGGATAGTCTGATGCATTACCCAAATCTGTCGTTGTAATTAAGTAGCAAAGCTTAGATTGTCTCAAACAAGTATAATTTGAGAAGAGCAGCTGACTCTTTTCATCTTCCCTTTCACGGATTATTTCCTTCCAAACCGCTCTTCTTATCTATCTGTCCTATACAAAACAATATTCCAAACAATAGTACATTTTTTTGGCTCCAAATTGATTCATAGATTTTACTGGTTCTGTCAATTAAACAGTTAACAGATTAATTGGTCAAGTCACGATGCCCCCCGATTAATATCGCGTTAAAGTTGTTTCCCATTATCTTAAACAAAGTCTCCATGACTCTAATGCTCAGCAGCATATGCATTCATGTCAGTTTCTGTAACTTAGGTTGGGTTAGGTTAGGTTAGAGGACGTGTACTTGTCAACTGTGACAAGTACAGTACCCGGAGGTCGAATTGACCCATTGTACAACGTCCTAGCTTCTCACACCACTCGTGTTGTGTGCGTTAATTTTATACATGAGTGGCGGGACCTACAGTTTTAAAGTCGACTCCGAACGACAGATTTTTGAGAAGCTTTTCATGGCAATTTTTACTCTCAGAGTTTTTTGCCAGAAATCTGCTGAGAGGAAGTCGCCGAAGAAATATTTTCATATTTTCGTTTTGATGTCTGACCTGGGATTTGAACTCGGGCCTTTCGTCTAATAAGCCAACACACTACCTACTAGACCACGGCGACTTCTGTAACTTAACCAGTTCAAATTCATGCTGCATTCCTAAATAAGAGCCTGGTAGGCCATATATTATCCATAAATATAGTCAAGCTGAAAGCTATTGGACTGTTCACATATAGTATGGATTGAAATATTATATACAAAGGCTGTAAATAACTGGGGGTTTTGTTTTTGCGAATCTGCGGCAGTCCTGCAGAGATGCATGCTTAATAGTACACTTGACAAGGTAAATCAGTGTAAGGATCCACCTTTCAATTAGAAGCTTATTCATAGGAATTTTATTAATTTATTTTTATTTTAAAGCCTAGAGTAAAAAAATAAATAAAATTTGTTTGATTAATTAAACCAGCCGAAATTCTATAACTAAACCAGACGAAATTCATTCAGTCGCTTCAACTAAAAAGTAAGTAAGTACCCGTTATTTAAAAACTGTAATAGTTTAGACAATAAATGATTTTAAAAGTTGTTTTAATTTTTTTTTTTTTTTTTTTTTTGCAGCAACGCTAAAAAGTAAAACAAACAACTATGAACAGCTTGTTTGCAAAATTAATGATACAAAGCCTTCAAACGTGTTATTGATGCTAATGGAATATGACACATTGAAGCAAAACAATACATTGTTTTAAACTTAATTGAACGCATCAACAGTTTAATTAAAATTAGAGTTTTTTTTTTTATTTAAATTCAAATTTAATTCAATCTGTTAAAAGAACTCACGAAAGGAATTTCTCTTATATACAATACGGTACAAAAAAAAATATCTATAAATACATTACATATGTATGTATATATATCAAAGAATTAATACAATTTTAATTCTATATTCCATTTATAACTTACAATTTAGCATTTAAAAATCCCAACCAGCATATTCCTTAACAACATCTTTATTCTCTTTACGATGGCGATGTACGGCACTGGCTTCACCTTTGGCAACACAACGTTTGCGCATATCGATTTTTTCTTTTTTATCCATATTACGCCTTATACGATCGGTTACAACTGATGGCGCTATCGTACTGGCCGAAGTCGAATATGAACGTTGCGAGCGAGCTTCTTCTAATAGTTTTTCTACCATTTTTAAACGATACATACGAGAATTTGGATCAACATTTACTAGTTCGGGCACATTGTCAGTTTCTAAATCATTTGAACTTAATGACAACGCATCAGAGTCATCTTGATTAGCTTGATTGGAACTAGTTTCCTCCTTTTCAGCTTGTGATTGAAGATTTGAGTTCGTTACTTCGCTCGGTATTTCAAAAGCAACTTTTGTTTCAGGTGTTTTAGAATTTGCTTCTTCTGTTAGTATTTGGGGTTGAAGAGCTCCTGGTTTTGGTGTACCTTCTGGTATCTCAATTTCTGGGCCAATCTTAATATTACCCAAGTATTGCGTACATGACTCTATGTAACGTCTAATAGAATCATCACCACCTTTAGACGATTTACTTTCACTGAAATTTATCTCATTTTGTAATTGCTGGCGATATGCGTCTATGTCATCGTTTGTCGATTGTTGTAATTCAGGAACATCTTCATCATGTTCGACTTCTTCATCTTCAGACTCCTCAATCATGCCATATTCCTAATGATAAATTAAATTTAAATCATATGTCTAGAAGCAAATACTACTAATAAAACAAACCTTAAGCAAATCCTTTTCCATTTCTTTGGTAAAACCATAGCCGGTACAATGAACTTCAGTATCCAAATTATCATCTCTTACTATATCGCTAAATTTCGGATAATCTTCACTTTCGTAATTATATTTACGACGAAATAGCTCCCTCACACACTGTACATCACGATCGAAGAAACTGTAATTACAAGATGAATCGGTTTTATTATATACATACACACTTTTAAGTTACGAAATCCATTGTGCTCTCGCAAGAAAAAGGAAAGTAAGGAAGTAATAAACTGAAATAAAGAGATAGTGAAAGTAAAGAAGAAACAAAAAATACGCGGATTGACTACTCAAGGATGGACCCACAATCCTCAGTCGTCGTAAACAATTGCAAACCTCTGAACAGGCTGAATTTGGCTTCCGACTAAGAGGTTAAAGAAACAACGCCAATATTCTTCTACCCGGAGCCGGACAGCCATAAACTCTACAAAAATCATGTTGATATCTATCCCAGATTTCCGTTAGCGACAATGTTCTGTAGTTAACCCATGTATTGCAACATTCATATCAATCATGAATAAATTAAAATGGGGAGTATGCAAGGTAGTTTAAAATATATGTACCTTTTAATAACTAATAATTAAAAAATACTTTGTTTTATTCATAAAATCAAGAATTCCAACATGATCTGGAACCCAGCAGAGATTCAACTTATTTTGTCCACCTAGACGATTCAGCTCGTTCAGACTGTCCTATACTATGTTCGATTTAGCCTCATAAGAAACGAGTGCTCGAATGGCGGCCAGACTGTCAGATAGTATAACTATGTACTGTTTTTTGTACCTCCTATGGTGGAGGTAAATTATTTTTTGTTAAAACATTTAAAACAACTGTTCTTATCATTTTCTTGTGCGCACCATAAACGATGTGCACGGCATAAACGGTTTCTAAGCCTTATTATCGAAAACGTTTATCAATTCCTGTTAATTTAGAGATCAAACTGGGCCGTTTTCATAAATAAATATTAAATTCTTTACTTTCGAAATCGACGTCATTCTGATAGCCCAGACTGAACAAGTTAAAAGTTTAACTTTATGTTCGGATTTAAAGTTTCCAAGATTATAAATGCAATTAGAAATGCTGAAATATTTTTATTTATACCTCTGCTCTATATCATGAATTTCTGCTTCATAGATTGTGAATATCATTCTGAATTTTCAATCATATGTTTTCTTACTGACCTTGCTTGTTACAGCATAGCAAGTATTCTAAGAGTTGCGATGAGGAATACAAAAATTCTATCCTTCAAACTTTATAGTTAATTTGTTATGATTACACTATTAAAACATAATTCATAATAGATATTATACCAATTGCTCAAATATGGTACCAATCCTTGTGAATTGATCTGTAAACTATTAGCGATACGCGAATATGGTTATGATATGAAACGACTCATAGTCATGAAGGTAACCACAAAGGCTTCCGCAAAAACGTAGAAAAGTGTATACATGGCTTGCATGATGTTTAATGAATTAACGTCATATGTTACCATAATATTAAGCAAAACTACCATTTAATTTCTATTAATTCCTAAGCTATTTTTCTGCTGTTCAATACACTAACATATAAATTTGATGTATGTACACTTACAATTCAGCATTTTCATGAGAAGTTGACATCATTTGAGGAAAATCAATTAGTATAGGTTTACCATCATCGTTTACCATCAAATTGAATTCATTGAAATCACCATGAATAACACCCGAGTTACCCAAACGAACAATTAAGTTCATAAGATCATCGTAGACCTGTTCAGGATCTCCAAGTTCGTGAATTTGAGTCCTAGAAAACAAAAATTAAGTAATTTTAACTAAAAATACTTGTCACTTAAATTATTATATGTGTTTACTTACATGGGCCAACCGTTTACCAATTCCATTAGAACACAGTGCCGATTGAAGTCAATAGGTTTGGGCACTGGAAAACCTCTTTCATACAAGGCAGACATATAAGCAAATTCTCTGGTGGCCGAGATACGAGACAAATACAGCCAAGAGGCTTTATGTCTGCGACCGTGATAATCACGTTTCGATTTAACATTACGGAAACAGGTACGTCCCAAACGATGTAATTTTAAACAAATGGGATTGCCATCTTCGTCGGCCACAACATAAATGTTGGACTCTTTGCCAATGCCAATCTGATTGCCAAATGAAGCCACAGAACCACGCAATGTTAGTGATTTCAAAGCCAAATAATCGTAGCCGGTGTTGGTAAGACGATAACCATCAACTGTATAATTAAGAAAAAAAAAAATTAAAAATTGTTTTTGTTGTTTTCATTTGCTTTTGTTTAAAAACCTTACATTTTTTTCCTCTTTCATAAGTTAACAACTTATGTTTGCACAATTCCTTAAGCAGTTTATGGACACCGCCTGTCTTGAGATTAGCTATGGATGCCACTAGAGGTCCGGGCACCAATTCATGATTTTTCATACCCATTTCCACCTGCAATACGAGGAGTAATAAATGCACTATTGTGGTTGTTGTAAATGGAATTTAAAAAAATTGTTTATACCGCCGTTAACACACGAAAATCCTCCTTTGTCAAGTACCGCAACACGGTTACGTTTAATTTACCCATATTGTGGTTGTTTTAATTTCTAATAAATCCTTAGAAAAATTAAATAATTTTCGACACGTGCGTCCAGCAGTTATGTTTTTTTTAACAAATAAAAGAAAACAAAGCGAAACGATATGTCAAATCAACAGCTGGTATGTGTATTGACAAATGATTGAGAAGAAGTGAGACATCGTGCGGTAAAAAAAGAAAGTAGCATAAAACAGGGCGATTCAAATATCATATATACGGTTAAGATCATATACAATTGAAGTGATTGAAAAATATAAATAAAAGGAGTCTCAGTGAGAATGCAATTTTTCATTAAAAAAAAACCAAGTTTTGTTCGGAATAATTGTGATTTTTTTTATTGAATTATAAGGCAGACATGTTCCACATAAGTTTGGGATAAAATGAGCATAAAGAGGCCGCCATTTCCCTAAGGACTGCCTATTGCTCTTTTCGTTAAATTTTGCATGGAATTTTTACTGAGTTGTTACTGTATCCCACTATGACGAGGTGGATTTGGGATTTGAGTTTATTTATTATAAATCCGAGATTTCATGAAAATCCAAATAAAATTATGGCACGGCATTAAATCGTATCAACGTCAGAACTTTTTGAGGTAATTTTTTTAGAAATCGCTGCAATAAATAAATTGTTTTACGTAACTGATAATACTGGCATTTGAAAAGAACTCCTTCCTGTAGAAGTCACTGCCAATTCGTCCTTATCTTCCAAAAATTAAAGCCAAATCTCGCCACCTGACCAAAATTTAAAAAATGTTGCTATAATTACAGTATAAATGCGACGACAGTCTTGGCATCAGACCAAAATCCATTATAACTTGTCATTTTATATTATAATTCTTGTTGTGAGGAAGTGCCATAGTACTGCGATCTTATGATCTATTGGACTGTCTCAATCTATATAGGATATCCCTGTAATGTCTCATCCAAGTCTCTTGCTCCTCGGAGGACAATTCCATGCCGAGTACTTAATATGTACCCAGATGTTTCTTTCTGGGATGTGTTAAACCCACAAAGGATTCCAGAATGCGTTCTGTTTATTCATTCTCATTATTATTGTCCAAAGGATATTCATCAACCTCAAATATCCTCTTATTGTAATCCCTCCATCAAGTTTTTTGTTGTCCCAAACTTTTTCCCTTACTTTGCATCCCGTTTCGTTGAATATAACTTTCTAAACGTCTGTTACCAGCAAAGTTTTGATTCCATCATCGGCGTGGAAGTTTCTTTCCACCTGCCTGGTTATTGCTGCAGCAGAATGATGTCTTATACCCTCATGACGTGAGAATCAGCAGAAAATTGTCCTATTTTCCGCACCTAACCGATTCAGCTTATACAAATAGTCATATGTTATCATTGATTTAATTTTAAAAGAGCCAATGAAGATAATCGCGAGGGTTCGAAATATTCCTTCATCTTCTTCATGACCCAAGATCCTCAAAATGACGTCCTTTAAAAGAGCAACTACCATATTGGCTTATTTATTTTCGTTACTAAGTATCCTTGTGAAGCATTTTTCAAAATCATAGGGAACTGTCAGACCCTCGAAATCGCCATATAAATTTTATGTTAGACTTGTCTCCCGGTAGCGTAACCGCAGGTAGCAAAACTTTACTCTTCACTACCATAATCGACGGACTAAGTCCAGCAGAGCTTCTACAGCTGTATGTTACATACTTCTTTAGAATACAGGAGGAGACACATAGTTTTTCATTTCAACTTTTTCAAAGATGTTAATTTCTCATTTATAGCATCCCTTATGCTTCTTAAAGGAATTGCGGAAATGATAATTAAAATAAAAGCATTCAGTTGGAAATGAATCTGCATAACCAATTACGGATAAGATTAAAACTTAAATAAGAAAATTATATTTAGAATACGTGTTTTTATTACGTTTTTTTGTAATTTTATTTTCATAACACTTAACAATTTTTTAATCGAAATTTTCAATTTGTGTCAAAATTTATTGCGCAAAGTTTCCTCACTTCCACAATGGACAACAACCTTCTGATAACCGGAATTTGATGCATTTTGTGCTATGCGAAATGCTTCATCAATACTATTCCAACTAAAAATTGAGTATAAAATTTTGCCAATTGGAGCACGACCAGAACTCATTAAATTAATTGCTATCGGAAACCTTCAAATAAAAATAACGCTTGCGGAAAATCTTATTGTTTAACAATTTGCCATTCACTTACATGTTATTGGAGCGAATGCTGGGTATTAGACGAATATTTTTCATTACAGTATCAAATGCATTAAATGTCACGTTTTCGGTATCGCATTCTGTTAAAATGCAACAGCCGCAGGGCTTTAGAGCCGTAAGAGCCACTGACATTGTGTGATCACTAATGCCACAATTGATTACCACATCTGGCCAATCGTTAAGTACATAAAAAATTGACTCCAATTGTTCGGCTGGATCGGAATTACGATTGTAGTGGACATATTCAAAACCGAATGTGCGACGTATCGATTCGAGTGAAGCATGTACTGTACAGGTTAATGCAACATTTTTGGCACCAATAGCATCGGCACACAGGGCACACGCTACCGCAGTGGCACCACTGCCCATAATTAAAACATTAGAGGCTGGTGTTATATGGGCAGAGAAAACAGCCTGACATCCCAAAGCCAATGTTTGTGTCAACGCTCCCTCGGCTGAACTTAAAGTGTTTGGAAGTTTGTAGCATAAATCTGCGGGGTGAGCTTGATATCTTACAAAGAAGCCGTTGTACATCAGGTTTGAACACATGTTATAGGTGCCTTTCTTGCAAAAATCGCAAATGCCGCACGACAAACCAGATTCTACGACTACACGATCGCCAGGCTTAAAATTCGTTACTTTACTGCCCACCTAAAAATAATTAATACGAGTTCTGTTGCTATAGTATTACATAATAGAACGAGGACTTGAAAACTTACATCGACCACTACACCAACGGCATCATGGCCCAGTGTTATGCCAGACTTTACTCCGTTTTCAAAACAATGAATATCGGAATCAGATATTGCTATTTTCGTCGTGCGTATTAAAATATCTGAAAGAGATTACGAAAGAATTAGGTTTTTAAAACCAATTTAAAATATTTTTCTACTGGGAAACCCATTGGGCTTTTATAAAATTTATGAATGATATGAGCCATGCCCATTATTTTACTTTCATATGTATTGTAACCAACAAGACGACTAAATCTGACCTGCTGATTATAGTTTTCTAAGTTTAAACGTCCTACTTAGCTGAGGTTCTTTTTGTGGGAGGCGCAATGTTCTCTGTTGCAATGATTTAAATTTTGTCTATAAAAAGTCCGAGTATTCCAAGTCCAAAACACAGAGAAAGCGAAAAAAATGTTCATCAAATGTTCCCCTTCGAATAATCCATTTAGAAAGCTTGCTGACCCTGTTCCCTAGAGAAGATAATCATAGACATTTCAGTAAGCCCTATCTCTTGGAGATACGAATAGGACTCAATAGCAAAATTCCTCAACCACACACGCCTTTCACAAAGAAGTTTGTTTCCAAGCAACGAGAGAAGGCAAACCCTACTATTATCCTTCGTTCTGCTGGACCAAGTACCTAGTTTGCTGGAAAAACTGATATTAAAGAATATGAATCAAATAGTAAAAATAATAACTAGACGATAGTGATACTTTATGGGCCCTATTTTCATTAAAGCAATGAAAAGGCTTAATGTGACCAAGTAGCAATGTTACGTCTTCTCTTGTTCACTTTGTATGAAATGAATCTCACCACTTGTACCAATATAATCTATTTGACTCCAAAATTTAGTATTTTCTTGTTGCTCTCATTACTTGTTGCTTTTCCCCCTTTTTACGATCCGTATCGAGAGGACTATTGGTAATGGTGGTTGAGTAAATGATCGACCAACCGCCACACGTCGGCGAAATGCATCATCTCCCGAAAACATCGTCGCTGTGAATAAGAGTGTGCAGGAGAATCGAAAGTAGTCGATTATGAGTTCCTAACAACAACTCGGCCTTGTACCAGACCACTATTTAGTGAATTTTTCATAGTGACTTGGATATACATTTAGGAACTTGAGACGAAGGATCCTTGTGCACTTAAAATTTGTTGACAGAATGTGTCTAGCCCAAGATGATTTGGACAAAATCTAGACCTTCATTAAGCCGGGTTGGTTTGGGTGAAAGGTGCCAGACAAGAGTTATAATTGACGGAATAGGTAATGTCGGTGTTACAACGGGACATTATATGCTCCACGTGAGCTATGTCAAATTACCCTAATCTAACCTACTATTTAAATTAATCCAATTCGATTGATAGTATAGAGAGCAGTGGAGTTAATATTAAAATCAGTCAACGTTTGGTTTGGTGATTGGCTAGTCTCTAATCATTGCTTGGCTTTAATAAAAAAATAACGACGAGGAGCAACTACACTTGTTGTTTGCCACTATGGAACATTTGGAAGAAAACTTAAGCATTGTTCTAAGTCACTTATTCAAAATCTTACCATAATTACTAATTGTTGGAATTTCGGTGATTAATTTTTGAGTTGTACCAGCTTTTTCTATCTCGATAGCTTCATTGAATATACCCTTCTTTTCTAGTAACTTATCTAAAGACTCTTCAGCCGTCAGCTGCTCATTGTCCAATTTGTTCAACTCGACGGGCATTTTGTATTTGATTTCTTCTTGTTTATTTCTTTCTTTGTGAAATGATATAAAGTCCTTGAAGGAAAAGTTACTTCCATTGTGTGATGATGAATGAAATTGGCAACATTGGAAATATAGCTGCGGTAATTTGTAATTTGTGCATAGATAACGATTTTTAAAGGTTTGTATTGCTAGGAACCTATTTTCTACCTTGTAGGGTAATGAGAAAAAAAAAATTATTAAAAAATATTCGTTTGAGGATAATAGCAAAGAAAATTATATTACCACTACGTTTCTTATCATCGGTGTCCTTTAGAAATGCGAATTTCTTACAAGACGTTTTACGTGCATCTTTACATAATTTTCTGCAATCCATGTCATAAGTAGGATAACATTTTCTTAAACCATCTTTGGGATGTGGATTATGTATATTTTTTCTTTTTGGCGGTACATGCGTTGCCGCAGCATGACATTGACTTAACTTTCCGAGATCTTTTTTACCTTTTTTACCACCTTTTTTACCATCTTTCTTTGAGCTGAAATGTCGCATAAAGCCATAGGAGAACATATTTTTATTTTTTAAAAGCGGCAGAGACATAAAATTAGAATAGAAGCGCCTTAATGGTGAAGCAAAAACTGTTCTTCGTGTTTGCGACAATGTGCTGTAGGATTTTTTGCAATTCGGCTTGGTTGGTTTAGTTTGCCTAGAGCAAGTTGATTTTGATTTTGTTGGTTTAGCTTTCTCAGAACAAGGTGATTTTGATTTGGCACTCTTTTTGTTATTACAAGGACTTGACGCTTTCTTTTTGCAAGGATCATCTTTTTTGTTGTCACAGGGAAGTCTATCTGCCGGGCATTTCTTTTTCTTGTAGTCTTTATTCTTACAGGAATCAGCCTTTTTCTTCTTTCCACAGGGATCATCCTTCTTCTTCTTTCCGCAGGGATCATCCTTCTTCTTCTTGCCGCAGGGATCATCCTTCTTCTTCTTGCCGCAGGGATCATCCTTCTTCTTCTTGCCGCAGGGATCATCCTTCTTCTTTTTTCCACAGGGATCATCCTTCTTCTTTTTTCCACAGGGATCATCCTTTTTCTTCTTTCCACAGGGATCATCCTTCTTCTTCTTTCCGCAGGGATCATCCTTCTTCTTCTTTCCGCAGGGATCATCCTTCTTCTTCTTTCTGCAGGGATCATCCTTCTTCTTCTTGCCGCAGGGATCATCCTTCTTCTTTTTCCCACAGGGATCATCCTTCTTCTTCTTGCCGCAGGGATCATCCTTCTTTTTCTTACAGCCATCGTTTTTCTTCTTTTTGTTATCGTTTTTCTTACAGGCAGCTTGTTTCGTGCCAGAATCCTTTTTACAAGGATCACTTCCTCCTGCCTTCATTTTACATACACTTTCGCTCTTTGCACATGGCGCTGCTTTTTTCTTTGGTGGCCCACCACACGTTTGATCCCCTTTACAGGGATCTTTATTACATTTTGGTTTATATTCCTTTTCCTCCTTTTCATCATCGCATGGATGCCCTTTTTTCTTTCCTTTTTCTTTTCCCTTGGTACAGCTATCAGACGGTGATTTTTTCGCACATTGTACTGTTGTCCGTTTCGTATTAGAGCCTTGTAGTTTTTTGCAAGGACTCTTTTTGGGATTCTTACAATTGTCCCGTTTTTTGCATTTAGGCGATATACAGCCAGTAGGAATTTTTCCTTTTTTTCTTTTCAAATCTTCATTCTTCAAACGCTCGAGCTTTTCCATTTCATCCTTACATGGATCTGGACATTGAGCAGGCTTACACGGATCGTCCTTCTTGCAACTCAATTTCATTTCCGGTTTCACTGCATCTAACTTTTTTTTGGGATTCTTTAATTTGCCACAACGGTCCTCTTTTTTGCATTTAGGCGACACACAGCCAGTGGGCATTTTTTTCTTTTTTCTTCGCATTTCCTCTTCTTTTAATTGTTTGAGTTTCTCCATTTCATCTTTGCATGGATCTGGACATTTAGGAGGCTTGCAGGGATCATCCTTCTTGCAGCCGTCATCAGCTAAAATTGAGGGCTTTGCGCGTGCTGGCTTCGACAAGGCTGGACAAGGTGCGCTTGCTTTAACAATTGATTGCGATAAAGTACAACCTTTAATACTCATTACTTTTGGACGGCTAAAAGTGCTTGAATGCGCTTTTTTTAATTGCTTAGCTATCTTTGCCAAAGCTTCTCTCCGTTTGGAGGCCTCTATTAAAGCTTTATTGTAAGTATCACAACTCATTAGCAAATCTTTAGTACCGAATAAGTTGGCTAAAAAGGGGAAATCATAGTTAGCCATGCATTTTCCAGTTCTGGCGTTGCTAGCAGACCTCCGTGCTGCAGGCGGTGTATTCTCTGCGGGAGCACCCAAAAGCTTTTGTGTTGTGTTTGTTGAAAAGGATTTCTTATCTAGGCTTGTAGGTAAGTTTATAGTTTTTAAAGTATTACTTTGCAATTCCAAAAAAGGTATTTTTCTATGCCAAGTGAAGTCCCCTAAATTTATTTTGGAGTAATCTATATTCAGTAGAGATGGGAGTTCAGCATAGTTTTCAGCTGACTCTGCAGACGAAGTGTCTGGTGGCAGGGCATAATAAGTGTTACTATCGCCGAAAACTTTATTATCGGTCCACATTTGCATTGAGTGCAAACAATATTGTTTTAAACACTTATCAAGTGCCAAAGCCAGACGATCCAAATGATTAACATTCAATTCAATATTATCCACAAAATGCACATTCTCTTGTCTTGGCTTAGGGTAATTAAAAACGGTCTTTACTTTGGAAACAGGCAGCATTTCTTTGCCTTCAGTTGCTTTGCGTTTCACTTGCTTTTTGCCTGCATCTCCATATGTGGGCACATCCTTCAATGCTTGACTGAATGCTTCGATTTGTCTTAGGTTTCTCGGTTTAGCAAATATCGAAGTGATGGTATTCCTCAATGCATGTTCATCAGCATCATGCCAATTTAGTGGTATCAACAAGACCTTAGCAGACTTGGTACTTAAAGGATTCAAGTCAATTAAAGCAATTGGCAGAAATGCTGAATTCAAACTCCTCGGTTCAAGTTCTGGATCTCCTAACACATGTTTGCTACTTGTTGTACCAGATTTGCGATCTTCGTGAAATCGTCTTACCGATAATTCATTGCATCTCACATCCCTATTATATATTCGCCGTCTATGCAGTAGGTGTACAATAGAACTATTGTGACGAACATTATAGTTGGACGATAGTCGAGCAGTTATCTGAAGTGTTGGATGATAGGTTTGTAAATGATAAGATTTTTTAATCGCAAGTAGAATCTTTAGTCTTTAATAAATTCAGATACATATACATTGTAATAATTACCTTTAGGGTTGGTGTTACTTGGGCAAGAATACGCATTTTGTTAGAAATTCATTTAAAACAAAGTCTTTACAATTAATTTAGTTAAGCTAACGTTCCAGTAATAGTAGAAATAGTACAAACAATTTTTATTTGATTTTTTATTACACAAATAATTTTACTGATGAAAATCTCGATCATAAAAATTTTAATTTGAATTTCGAATAAAAAAAAATTCCAGACAATTTAATATGTGATTACTTAGTTGAGAATGAATTTTTCATTTGGGAAATAGTTAGGTTTTCTTTACAGTACTACACATAAAATCAGTACAGCTATCTATCTACTGTTTTCAGAGATGATAAATTAGTAGAGACTTTCTATATGTAGTTCGTATGAAATCGATTTTCTTCAGCTTATATACTCTAAAATAGTGTCCTCAGAATTATGACACTTGAAGGAAGCTACATCTGTGAAATTAGTCGTCATTAATTTAGTCTGTTTTGCCATGGATAGATCAATATGAATGACCGTGGATAAGGAATTGATTCTGCAGAAGTTGGTAACTGATCATAATTTTTATTAAAAAATCATCTTTAGTAATTGGTCCGATTTCTGGATAAATACGTACCTGAAGAAACAAAATTTTCGAATTTGAGACGACACCAATATACATACATGCGAACCAAAAGCACCCAATCCATACCGAAAAAGTATCGGGTCCGCCATCTAACGTTTTTTTTTTTAACTAGTGCTTATTTGGTGAATGGTAAGTAACACTTAGCTCATGTCTGATTTGACAGATAATTAGTTTTATCCTTCCGCTGATCGAATATGGCTCGAACAATAACGCTAAATGGGCCTGCGATCGACTTACAGAAGATGCAGATATCGGCAAAAAAAATCATCTTTTCAGATGAAGCTCATTTTGATCTTGGCGGGTATGTAAACAAGCAAAATTGTCGCATTTGGGGCACAGAAAACCCGCACGCATACATTGAAAAGCCGACGCACCCAAAACGAGTCACTGTTTGGTGCGGATTTTGGTCCAGAGGCATAATTGGGCCATTTTTCTTTGAAAATGAGCAAGGAGTGGCTGTTACAGTCAATGGCGATCGTTATCGGGCCATGTTGAACGAATTTTTGTTCACAAAAATTGAAGAGGAGGATATTGGCAACATTTGGTTTCAACAGGACGGCGCTACGTGCCACACAGCCGAAGCTACACTCGGTGTTTTGAGCCCTGTTTTTGAAGATCGCATTATCAACCGTAGAGCTGATGTCGTTTGGCCACCTCAAAGCTGCGATTTGACACCGTTAGACTATTATTTGTGGGGTGCCGTCAAAGATAAGTGTTACGCCGACAAGCCAGAGACAATTGACGCTTTAAAGGAGAATATTCGTGAAGCCATTGGTGAAATACAGCTGCACACAATCGATAATGTGCTTAAAAATTGGACCGATCGTGTAGGCTACTGTATGGCCAGCCGAGGCAGCCATTTGAATGAAATTATTTTCCATTATTAACCGGAAGGATTGTACTTTCAAATAAAAAAAGAAATTTCAGAAAATATTCAGTAGTTTTTTTTAAAGCATTTAAAAAAAAAAAAGTTATTTGGCGGACCCTTTAGCTGTTTGCTGTGGATTTTAAACTGGCCGATGAGAGTTGTCAACAGCTAGCACTTTATGTTGAAATTACAGATTTTAACATGAAAAAGTCTTCTAGGCCGGATGGTATTCCAGCACTGGTCCTGCAGCAGTATGTTTTGATGCTCATGCCGGCACATTTTCATGCATTCATTAATGCATGAGTAGGGGCCATACCCAGAGTGTTGGTTGCAAATAAAAAATATTACAATCTTATTGTGTCATTAGATAGTATTACCTAAAAATTGTGCGTTATTTACAAAAAGTAATATGATTATCATAGCTATTAACCTGCAACTTTCTTCTGTTATCAAAACTGCGGATAGACAATGTTTAATGACTTAAGAAATGCAGACCGCATCTGAGAGCATTCAAAAAGGTTTGAAAGTTAATGAAATTAAAATTTTAATAGTTTCCGAATTTGGTTGTCAAATTTATCACTTGGTTTTTGAGAATTCATTATTCAGAATTAAACTTTTGCTAAATGGACATTGCATTTACAGTTTGTTTTAAATACAATCTAATTAGAAATGGTGTAGAGAGAGAGAGATTCACATTGCTTTGGAATAGCCTTGTTTTTATTCGTATTTTAGTTATTTAATATCCTAATATCTATAAAATCTTAATTACAACACAAATAATAAATTTTTAAATGGTTAATCACAGTTTCAAAGTTTTCTTAAACAATAAGAGACTTCAACATCGATGAAGGTTTTTTTGTATGATTTTTTTTTTTTTAGCTTTCGAAAACTAAGAGCTGCTGGATGAACTTGAAGCCGATAGAGCAGCACTGGCGCTGCCACTGCTAGCAGCAAATACTTGTCTGATGTTGGATAGAAAACCCCATATCTTACTGCCTATAGAACCCAAAACTTCTAAGAAACGTAAATCCGAACTGCCATTAATCATTTCACGTTCCTCTTCTGTTTCTATGGCCATTGAGGTATTTTGCTCGGCCATTGGTTGCATTTCGCTTAGAAGAGTACGATGACGCTGAACATGTTCTGTATGATTGAGATGACCATCACGTACGCTATTTACCAAATGACGTACTGATTCCAAAACGGGTATACTTTGTTTGTTGCGCTGCCACATGCTATCATTCTTGGCCGATTCATGCTGTTCATTATCACCGAAACTATTTTCCAAGGTATTCATTTCATCTTCCATTAGGTCATCACTTGCTTTACCATAAGATGATATTTCATTATCTTTAACACTCTCCTGCAAATTGCCAGCTTTTGGTATCACATTTTCCAAATGATCCAAATTTGTTTCGAAATTTTCCACAAAACGGCCAAAGAGCTGCTGTAGGGCGCTACGCATTTCGATGCCATCCTTAGAGGTTAAATTTGAACGGAAATTTTCAAAATCAAATTCATCAAATCCTGTTGCTCCTTTTTGTAGCTGTTGTTGTTTTTGTATTTTACGTTGATTAACATAACTGACAATATGGGTTGTGGCTTCAGTTGATGTGGCGGTTGGATATGAAACACATTGTAATGCAAAATTCTAGAAAATGAAGCATAAAAGAAATGAAAACAAAACAAAATAATAAATAAATCATATTAAATTGTGGTGCAATAATTCAAAAAAATCTAATTAAATATTCCAAATAGGTTTCATTTTAAAATTCTATTGAATGAATTGGATTCTAAAAACCAAAAAGAAAAAAAATTACTTTTGATTTTAGTTTCATTATTGTTTTCTGTTCATTTTTTTTATTACAACAATATACAATTAATACGTCGTTTGCATATAAATCTGCATTATTTAATTACATTTACTATGAAATTTTTATGGAATATTTTAAACAAAAATGCATTTCCTTTTGGTGGCATATAAAGCGTTCAGTAAGTAGTCATTGAGAGAATTTTTTAACAACCTAATACAGAGAATGTCTAAAAGCGGCAATAAAGTCATATTAGCTGTGAATAATAGATTTTAGACAGATTGAAATAATAATTCTTAAAAGACAAATAGCACTGCATTTAAATATCTAATTCCTCTAGCTTTTTGGTTCAATAAAAATTCGGACGAGTTCTACGTAAACGTAATAAACGAATTCTTTTGGGTGTACTCATGGAGATATTTCGCATAAATATTATTTTTGCTATTTGAATGAAACCTTTCACATTCTACTCAAACAAATTAGCACCATTAATACGTACGGTAGGTTAGGTTTCACAATGTACCCTAGATGATCTAAGTGTGCCCAACCAATTTCCCATGGCTGGATAGTCACCTTTACGTTTTGCCATAGTTTAGGTTAGGTTACACTGGCAAGCGTTTTAAAGAGCATAGTTTATCTGGATGCCATTGTAATATCAAAATTATCTATTTAGTCATTATAACTTGTAATTGGCATCTCTCGGCCATCCCGATAGTTCACTGAAGGTGTGGATTTTGTCCAAATTATCTTTGGCTCTAGACACGTTCTGTTAATAAATTCTGTGTGTCTTATAAATCATTCTTCTCAAGTTCTGGATATGTTTTGTGGTCTTCTTCCCTTTCTCCTCATTTAGAGCCGTTGTAATAATACTGCACTTAATTCATCTCTCTATAATGTCTTATGATGTTGTTCGGTATCAATAAGGATAACTATCTATCGAGTATGTGATGCGCACCCATGTGTTTCCCTTTAAGATGCATTTACACCCTGCAGTATATGTTCTAATGATTCATTCTTCTCATAATATAATCTAGACATTGATGTAGAAATAATGCCCTTTTTCCAGGAGGTGGCTCCTATCGGAGAATGTGCGACATTTTTTTTATGACGAGTGCATATACCTTCGTCATTTTGTCTTTCTCGAGAATAATTTTGTAATAATTCTCAGTTTCTTCTTTCTATTGTAGTTAATAATACAAGCATTCAAACAATCACAAACACCCAGAGTCTCTTATGGGAATCGAACCCATGGCCTCGGCAACTAGACCATCAATTCTTTGAGTCAATAGTGCCCGGTAAAAAGTCCCCTATTTGGTTATTTTTCTCGTGGTCTGATGCATTATTCGAATTTTTTCTCATTATAGGCATAATTAGCCAACAAAAGTTTACATTGTTTTCAACTCAGATTGGCTTGAGCAGAGCCTCAGCCTCTCTTTGTCTTTCATTGAGTATACACAAATATATGTACGTACTTAACAAGAAGCTTCTGATAATGGAGGTTTTCCTCTTCGTAAGCTTAGCTGTCTTATCCACACTGCCATGCATTTCCACATGACCTGCTATTCAGCAGAATAAAAGATTTGTCTGAATAGAAAAATAGGAATAAAAACATTACGAACCATATAGAGCTCGTATTAAAATTTGATATATTTTCCCCCAGGTTCATAATTCAACACAAATGATGAGTTCGTTAGATTTTATTCAAGATGAATTTTTAAATTCCAAAATTTTAAGATCTATTATGCGTAATTAATGTTCATTTTTAATAAATCCTTGAACTCAGTAGGGTAACAAATACCTTTTTTTTGTAAGAAATTGTTAAAAAAATTATTTTTAATAATAATATTCACACTTATGTATTTTGTTTTATTTATTCACAAAAACCTACATTTAGCACAAGCAATAACGAAAAGCACCAAATTATTCTTAACATGTTGAAGGTTACTTATTAAACATTGAAACGTATTAAAACCAATTTTTTTTTAATTTTTATTTAAAAAATTTTTTAAATATTTTCGTCTAGTATTTTCAAAATAAACCGTTCATACCAAATTATCAATTAAAACTGACCGGCAGCCAAATAAAATCAAATGAACAAGAATAAAAACGCGTCTTTAAACAATTTTATTGTTCAAATTAAATCAAAATTAAAATTCTACATGCGTACCACCTACCTTTACATGCAATCGTGGAAACGTTACGTACTTAGGGTACATACATACATATATGTATGTAGTTATTTACGAGCTTACTTTTCAACAATAAAACGTAGAAAACAGTATTTATTGTTTAATATTTTTGCAAGGGTGCAAGTAGATAAAAATTCTGTACGTATTACAGTAGTAATTCAAAGTATATAACAGTTTACAATAAAATACTTTCGATTTAACTTCTCTCCAGAAAAATCTACAGTCTAACTAACATCCAACAAAGCCCACAATAACCACAATCCCCAAATTACAAACGATTCAACAGTTCCGAAAGATGTGCTCAATTCAACTTGGATAGGAGGTATAAAAGTCACACATTGAGCAATATTGTCTGATAGTCTGACCGAAATTCGAGTACTCGGCTGTTAAATCAAAGATAGTATGGGACTGTCTAGGGAAGTTAAGTTAACTATGTAGGCGAAAAAATGTTACTCTCTGCTGGGTCCTAGATCATGAGAGAATTATGAGCAACGAGCATGCAAACGAGCTTCCAGAGAGGAGACCAGAACAAATATTTGTAAAGGTATGCACAACGAAGGAGAAGATAAAGAAAAGCAAGACTCTTTTCAAACTAAGGGGGTTTGACGCAATAAAAGCTTTTTTTTGGCTAATTGGAATAAGAGGAAATCTGAGTTGTCCAACAAACTATCCAGGAATAACCAGGTGTTGGTAACCGGTTTTTAGACAGGGCACGTAGACTTAGGCTACAGTTATTCAGTGTGGGGGTTGTTTCTAGCCCAACATGTGTATGCTGTGACGATGAGAATGAAACAATTGTTGAGACCGAACAGCATCGTTATAGTCTATTATAGGAGACATTATACGGATACTCCAAAAAGTAGGAGTTAAGTACTGTAACAACCTGTAGTTAATTAATAAAAGAATATAATTTATATTATACAAGAAAACTTAAACTTTTTATTTCAAATGTTTCTTTTCTTTTCCTTTTTACAAAATCTCTTGACAACCGACAAATAAGTCAACGGTCACTGTTGCCACAAGTACAATAGATCGTATGTCCGATCGTATGTTCTTTACAACGATAATACACTGACTATTTCTTTTCATAATCAGTGAAAATCACCATGATACCGAATCTTGTTGTCGAGATTCAACGCCTTTCGCAAAAGTATATCTGAACTCGAGTCGTAAAGGGCCATCAACCAGCTTCAGACCTGGTTTGATGAAGTGTCTCTTACGATTTGATCCATTGACTTGCTTTGCTTTTTTGCGAACAAGTGGTCAAAACATAAACCGTTCCAAGCAAGATTCTTCTATATGAACTTTTAAAGGCTGAACGAACCAAACCTGGCTCTGAAACCTATCGGTATTTATATGAAGTATTGATTTGAACCCACTGAACTAAAAATTGTGAACAGATTTAAAGAACATAGTTTGCCACCTAAGATATACCAAAATTTGTTCACGTAAGAAAGACACACGCCTTAATTCGTGCTTTGGCCAATTTTTCAACTACCGAGGTATGCGCGACAATTGATAATTAATTGGTCGGTTCGAATTAAGGCGTGCCAAAGGCAAAAGTTTTGAATAAATATTTGCTTTTTGTGTACACGATCGTAACACAGTATTTATGTCCCTACAAAGTAAGTCCTTAGTTCTGTCAATATTTGCTGCAATTTGTGCATCCAGTCTGACTTCGTCTACCACGTTGCGTTTGAATAAATAAATTATTTATAATAATAAAAACCTAGCAGTTAAATTTTTAATCATTGTTTTCAAAATAAAAGACTAAAGAAACATACGCGTTTAATACTGCCATCTGCATAGAGATAGATTAAATAAAAAAATGGTTTTTATCTTTACTATTCGTGGACACTTTGGTATTTTTACATCTGGCATCACTAACAGCTGTTATGTTTTGCATCTATTGAGTTTTGTTTTGTTCTCCATTTTCTAAAGAACCGCTACAACAAAAACGATGTCAAAACAAATAACCAGCTTGTGGACAAAACTTAGAAATTTCTCCTTGAAAAAAGTAAAATCATTAAATTGAACAAAAATAAATCATTTAAATTTAATAAAAAAATAACCCGTGATTTTAGTTTCATAGCCCTTCTTTCACTATTCATTTGAGATCAACTGCAAACAATAATATGAGCTCTTCAACCGAAACATCAGCGTCCTCAACGAAAAGTGGTCAGGCCATACAGAAGCTAAAGGAATTTGGTTACGCTTTCAATGCCGGTAAAATGGATTTAGAGTGTCTACTACACAGAATGTTTAAAATTATTTTATTTATTTGTCTGTTTTAAGCTGGCCAGTTACGTAAAATCGACAAAACTACCGGCGAGCCAAGCGATGAACCATTTGAGTTTGAAGTTACAAAGGATCACGCCAAAAATCAGGCTCATTATGAGAAACTGGCAGATGTAAGTGTTATTACAGTTTCAAGGATGTCATCCATTTAATTTTACTTTCCTTAAATTTTGTTGTTTTTTTTTAGCAAATTCCTGAAATTGTCTATGATTTGCTAGAACAAAATGGTTTAACCCGTACTTATATACCAGAAAATGCTCCAACTGAAGAAGCCACGTTTTTCTTTACATATCCGGAAAAGTTAAAAAATCCCAAAAAATTAATTGTAATTATACATGGCAGTGGTTTTGTACGTGCCGGTCAATGGGCGAGGAGGTAAGTGTGATTTTTGATTGATCTACATATGTACATACATACTAGAATTTCAAATTCCAAATAAGTTAAGTTTAAAATTTTTATTTCGAAACTACATATATTAAAAAAAACAGCGATAATTTCATTTCTATTTATAAAACCACAAATTATAAACAAAGCCTTGGAATTCTTATCTATATAGGGTCTCTTAAGCGCTTCCAATCTTTAAATTTAAATAATACAAAGTGTACGTGACATATCTTCGAAATTTTTATTCGTTTAAAAGCCCTATTGATGCCACATTATGTGGAAGACAACATCGCTTCAATTCCGCCATGACTTTTTTGAAGTCATGAAGTGAAAAGTCTAATGTATCATGACTTTGCCTAGTGAATCAAGCTGGATTTGAACGATGGCATGGTCTATTTTGACTTATTAGCATATGTCAGCGGCTTAAGGAAACGAAACAAGAAAAATTTTAAAGCGTGCCAAACGCTCTATGAAACCACTTGAAATCGTTTGTGCATTATATCCACTCTGTTGTGAGCTGTAGCATTTTCCTGGGGTTCAGATTATCAAATTTAAACCAAAAGAATATGTATATACATAATGCTCGTCGTAGACAGTAATGAGCTGGCCAATGAAATATGGGTCGATGACTTTTTTTATCTTCTGTAGATTGGCAATGTCCCAAATTCAACAATTTTGTTTGTTCATATAGCCATTCATCCAGAGAGTGGCCTCATCGCAGATGATTTTTCTTATTAAATTAAGGGTCAGTTATCAACAGCACCAGAGCCCATAAGCAAACTTACCTTGTTGTCTGTGATTTGGAAATTATTGTTTTTTCAAATCAGACAACTAATTCTGAGTTGTAGCTTCACTAAAATGACAGTCAAAGTCCATGTTGGAAGATCCTATATATATATAAATGTTGTCCTACGTTCATCATTTTCTAACTCAAGAACCATATAAGCGATTTCCCAAACTGTACATGCGTTGGAAAGGTTTGTTTTCACTGATATTTGTTTTCTTTTTAATCGAAATATCGAAAAACGTCTACGTATGAGTTATATGCATACTTTTGTGATGTGAATGAGTGCATTCCATTACATATTTCTTATGGGCATTTTTTGTTTTATAAAAAAAGAGAAGGACTTTCATAATTACCTACTACATGTAACCATTTTAACGAAACATTTTCATCCGTCCCATGTAATAAACTGTAAATATTACTCTCTCTTCGACTTTAGCCTTATAATTAATAACTCGTTAGATCACGGTACTCAAATACCGTACATAAAGCGTGCCCGAGATCTTGGCTACGATGTTGTGGTGACAAATACAAACGATAATTATCGTATTATCGATGGCGAAAGTAAACCAATACAAGGATTGAGTTCTGCCAGAAGTCATGCCTGTCATGTTTGGGAAAAATATGTTATGGCTTGCAATCCTGAGAGTGTAGCCATTGTGGCTCATAGTGCTGGCGGTGGAGTAACAATAGAATTGGTATGTTATTTTGTTTTTGTTAATATGTCTGAATTTAGTTGTTTACTTACTTTTTTTATAATTTAGGCCAAACGTTATCCGAAGTTTTTCAATAATAAAGTGTTTGCCATAGCCTTTACCGATTCTGCCCATTCGTATTTGCCTGATGATGTGTTAAAAACTATCGGTCATAAAACTTGTGATTGGGTTTCAAGCAGCAAGCCTTTGGGTACGGAAATTAAATCTTCAAAAAATGGTTTCAAAATAGTTTCCGCAGGTAGGTTGAAATAAAACATATTTTTCTTATTAATAAGTATTCAATATAAGAAATATCTTTAATAAACCTTTTTCTAGGTCATACCAAACACGAATGGACTTCATATTCAGCCTTTGAATCCGTGTTTAAATATTTGGAACAAAAATATGAAGAATTTATATCTGATGAACAAAAATGTAAACGGCAAAAGGTAGACAATTAAATTTGATATAATTTAAATGTTAAATAAATAAGACACTTTAAATATATATATTTATGTATCCCATGGTATATACTATAAAGCGTTATGTTGAAATTCAATTGAGACTTTTAAATATTAAATAAATGGTTTTAAATATTGTACATTAAACGAGTGTTTATTAAAGAATTATTTTGCCTATAGACTTCAAAATGGTTCGTGGTCAGTTGACATCAGGGTTTCCTGAGATAATATTTTCTGGAAATGGTTCTTGCATTAAATCGCGCGGTGTAACATTTGGCGCTATCTTGTTTGTCGTCCAGATCTATGCAGTCCAGTTGAGTTCACAGAAACTTATAATGTTACTGTAACTAATGTCGTCCACAGTCATTGCAATTTGGGGTTAATTTTCAAAAAAGTATGGCCAAATCACTGTACCTGGCTAAAATCCCCGTAAGGCAGTTTCGCATTTGAGTGAATTTATTTCTAATTAATTGCATGAACGTTTCCTGAGACCTAAACTTGACTTGGTGTATTCAGATGGAAATACGCTTCCTCCATTACCCATTGAATAAATTGCCGGCGCTTTTCATAGTCTGCAGGTTAAGGGTCCTCAGTTAGTTGTACTCATGAAGCTGGATGTCTCTTTACAAAACTTATTGCGTGGCGCTCCGTGAAATTTGAAGCGATGTTTTTGGGTATTCGGTAACACTCTCGCTTGCAGCAGCAATGTTTTCAACAGATCTGATTTCTTCAACATTCTTGACCACTCTCCGAATGATTGATACATTGCTAGCATGTGAACCATAATTAGATGTATTTGCTAGACTATGCCACATACAAACAAAAAAGAAGTCTTCTTAGAGAATTCAAATATTTCATAGACAACCGCTGTCAATGTCAATACAATCTGTAGTCGTGATATGTCACTATCACTAACATCAATACATTTAATTTGATTTTTTCACACTTTATCCTTTGGATTATATTATGAAACTATGTACATATGTGTGTACATTTAAGATACTCAAGAAAACACTAAACAAATGTGCACTTAACATAAGAAATCAAATGTTGTTTCTGTTTTTTATCACAAGTTTGATTGTTTGATACGTTTTATAAGGGAGTTTTTGTGGTCTTCCTCAAGTTGGGGTCAATATTTGTAGAAAAAAAACTCTGCCTGCCTATCATATTATGGTAGTACGCACCCTCCTCCATTTAGTTATCGCATTTCATAAGCATAAATGTCATAAAAAATAAAATTGTCATATGGTTGTACCAGAGGATGTTCTTCAGCAAAAAATGTTCAACAAAATCCCATTAAAACAAGTGTTTTCCTTCTGGTAGCATTTGTGTTCTTTGGGGAATTTTCATTGTTTTTTTATGTTTGAAGTAAACTTATCTAATATTTAAGTTTGTTGATGATATGATGTCATTAAGAAGTCATAAAATTGTCCATAAAATAATCTTTTAAGTGACCATAACTATGCCATGGCAATGAATTGTATATTTATAATCGATAAAAATACGCATTCACAATATTTATTACAGATAAATGTGAAAGACATACTTACATATATATGGATGCACATACATACATCGTCTGTAAATTAAGATGGAATATATTACCTAATTTTTTTACAGTTATTCATCTTTAGTTGTTTTTAGTAACACCACATTTTCACGTATACATATAATGTAACAGTGCTTTCATTAGGCGCTTCCTATTTTGAAATTTAAATCAAGCAAAGTGTGTGTGAGATATCATTGAAATTGTAATATTCTTTTAAAAGACCTATTGTTGTCATTATGTGTGGAGTATAACATCGTTCGAATGTTCGCCTAGGATTCTCTTGTTAGAGCGCAGCTGAAATATTTAAACTTCCATAAATCAGGCTGAATTTGACCGATGGACTAAGTTTTTTTGACCTTGGGAACCACTCAACAAAAAGGCTAACGAGGTTACATCGCATAATTTCGGTGGCCAGTTCACATCATCGTCACGTGAGACTACAATGTCCTGTAATCACTCTTACAGGTTATCCGATATGTTAAAATGGCATGTCCTGTTGAAATCACATGTCGTTGGTCCAGATCATCCAATTTAGATCAAAAGAAATTGGTTATCATTTACCTATAGTACTTGCCGTTGAAAGTGTTGGCATGGCCAACACCGTTCTCAAAGAAGTAAGGACCTATGATGCTGTCAGTCCAAACTTCGTACCAAATAGTGACTTTTTCGGAATGAATTGTACACCATAGTCTAGTAGGTAATGTGTAGGCCTAATCGAGAGCTTGTGATACAAAGCCCAACTCAGGCATCATGAACAAAACAAAACATGAAAATAAATATTTCTTTCGATGACTTTCTCTTAGCAGACTTCTGGAAAAAATTACAATGAAAATTTTTCCAAAAGCTATCGTTCGGAGTCATCTTTAAACTGTAAGATCCATTATCCATGGATAAAATGACCACTCACAACATGGGTGATGTGAGAAGCTAGGTTGAAATACTGACTAAAAGGGTTGTAATGATCAATAAAGTAAGTTGCCAACTGACTGAATACATGAGTGTAATTTGACAGATGTAGCTTCAACAAGAAGATCCTTATTAACTACTAAAGTTCGGAAGCCCAAAGTTCTTCTAAATAGCCTGCTGAATGACGATGGCGATGTGCTAAAGAGCTTATAATTGGTGAATACTGAAATTAAATATTAAATACGCTTTTCGGATTATTATGGATTATTGTTTTTCCTTTAAGTTATACAGAAAAACTATCTGAATTGTTAAAAAACATATAGTATATCTTGCATGCAACTGCTAATTCATACATTTGGCTTAACGGAGCTTTTGTGCTCTGCTATTTTTTCCACTCACCAAATCAGGGAGAGAAATTCGCAATGGTTAGATTGGAATCAGTTGAAAGATTCTTTGACTTCATAAAGTACTTATTAGAAGTGGCTTACGAATTGAAGTTTATATCTGGGAGAATTGCTATAAAATAATGGATACGTATAATAGATACAAAGATATATATATATATATACATATATGTATATATTTATATAAAGTCATCTTACTTTTTAAACACACCTTTTGTATACATATGTAAAGGGCTATCCATTTCGGGGTTTCAAAAGTATGGGACTGGAATTCGACATCTGTCAAACTAAGTTGTGAAACCAATTTTTTTCTTTTCAGTTGAAAGTCTGACATTGACGAAAATGGATCGCTTAACTATCACACAACGCATAAAAATTATCAAAACCTACTACTACAGCCACGTATCGTGCTTTAAGAGGAGATTATGGTTTACATAATCGTCCAACTACGCAAGCAATTGGCAAAATTGTGAAGAAATTTGAAGAGACTGGAGTCGTTACAAATATTGAAAGGCCTGTGCATAATCGTTTCTCTCGTTCCGCTGAAAATATCGCTATTGTAAGTGAAAGTGTTGCCGAAGACCCGAATGTGTCGATTCCTCGTCGTTCTCAGGAATTAGGACTGTCTTACGACACATTATGGCGTATTTTGCATTTAGATCTACACCTACATCCATTGGAGAATATGTGGTTTCAACAAGACGGTGCCACATGCCACACAACTCGAGCGAATTTGTTGCAAGAGACATTTCCTGGCCGCGTAGTTTCTCGATTCGACACCATTCGACTTTTTTGTGAGGCTACGCGAAAGACCGTGTTTATGCAGATAAACCTTCAACTCTTGAGCACTTAAAAACCAACATTCGTCAAGTTATGGCTGAGATACCGCTCAATATGTGTCATAATGTGGTCGAAAATTACCTCAAAAGAATCAATACTTGGAATACTTCGCGTGGAGGTCATTTAAATGATGTAGTGTTTCACACATAATGTCAACGTTCAAACTTTACAATAAAAAAGAAATATCATGAAAAAAATATTTTATATGTGTTTTATTTACGTTTACTTTTGAAACCACGAAATGGATAACCCGGTACATATTAAAAGATGTTTATTGTATTTGAAGACATTTTTAAAAATAATTCTTTTTTAAAATTTGAAAAAAATGTATTTTCTTTGTATATAAAGATTCATCAAATTATTGACATTTCTTTGTTTTTCTATTTCACTTCAGGGATTTCTTGCAAAAAAAAAAAAACAAATGATGGATCTATAACGTTGAACAAATGGAACAAAAATACAACGTGACAACAGTTAAAGGTAAGTTCCACATTTTCCTTAACACACAAAAGCTTGTCCATGTAATATTTAAAATGTTGCTTAAGGAAAGAAAGTTAACATTACAAAGTATATTCATTACTTTTCAACAAAGACGAAACGTCCTTTCTTTATCGTTTGCCATAAAGTTAAAACAAACGAACAATCTGTGAAGAAAGTTTGTCTTTCGTTATAACAGAACCTCCCTCAAAGAAAGAACAGAGGAAAAAAACGTATAATTTTTTGCATTAACTTACCGTACCTTTATTGAACTGATGGTTATGGTTACCAGTCATGGCTTCTGCTCCACCTAAGACTTGTAAATGTACGTGCGTATATTGGTAGCACTTTCTCGTCTATAACATCCAAACAGTGTTTTTATTCGTTACCTGAATAAGATGCCTTGAACAGGTACCTTAACTTGGTTGTATATCGTATTTTAGGGATGGTGTTAATGTGTGAGTTTGTACAATAAAATCAAGTTTGTGTGGATGCGTATAATGTGTTCCGGTTCGATGGGATATGCTGTTCTGTTTAATGTCTCTCAAGTAATCAGTTGAGAATCTGTATATGTATGTGTTTAGTAGGGGGTGTCTGGGTAAAATTTATTTTTAAAAGTTCAAGAATGGGTCATGCGCTTCACAAGCCATACATATGTATATTGCTTCTAATATTGAATATCACACACCTTTAAAAATGTATATGTGTATGTATAGTTTACTTACTCCGAGACTGTTGTAAGCATTAACCTATTTTCTTGTATGTACGCAATTTAAAGAAAAAGTTTGAAAAAATTCTGTATAATTGTAAGAAAATATGATTTAAATGCTATTTAGTAAAGACATAAATACTGTCACACATATTACATACATACATAATCGGTCATTAAAATCCTTCAGTCAGGATTACTTCCTAGCTTCTCTTATCACTTATGTTGTGTGTGTTAATTTTATGTATAAGCGGCGCGATCCACAGTTTAAAATGGACTCCGAACGACAGATTTTTGAGAAACTTTTTCATGGCAATTTTATTTTACTTACTCTCAGAGGTGTTGCCAGAATCTGTTGAGAGGCCGCCTCCGAAGAAATATTTCCTACATATTTCTTTTTGTTGGAGATGTCTGACCTATGGTTTGAACCATGGCCTCACATCTACTAAGCCAACACACTACCTACTAGACTACGAGCACAACAAGTCGCCAAGGAACTTGCACATTATTCAAGTGATGATAAGAAAGATGTCTGTTTTCAGGTTCAAGTTTAACTTGAGGCTTGTGTTACCCATGCATCTCAATCTATCGTCTCACTACAGCCACCCCTGGATTAGACATTGTTTTAACATTGTTTGACTCTGTGTGTGTGTTCAAACCTAAACGAAATACTACTGCTTGTTGTATCCTTTTCTCTATCCTACAGATTTGTGTTGTTCCCAATACACTTCATATGAACGACTCAACCCCTTTGCTACTGGTTGCGACTAAAAAAAGGAATCAATATAATCGTTAGACGATTCCATTTACTTCTGTATACTATTTGAATGACTTGTTCAAATAAGTTTTTCTCTGAAAATATCTTCTATAAAATTTCTTGATAGATTGATACGAGTATTTTGTTTGTACAATTACGAAAATAAATTGTGTAAATTAGGGTTAATTTGAACAATCCTTTTCTAGATAGTATTAAATTTATGCGTCTTTGCTTTTCTTTTCTTCTTTTGCTGTGATACTGGTGTTTAGTTAACAAATCTTAACATTTACTTTTTTCATCATCTATCTTATCAGTTGCCAAATTTATAGCCAACAATTGTTTTTAACCAAGAAAAGAAACATTCACACTTCCCCATAATTTAACACGCACAATTGTCTTAAACGCAATGATAATGGACAAAAACTGAAAACTTTTCCACTCCTTTCACTACCACAAATAGTATCCCTATGTTATATAAAATGGAAAGTGTTGAAATTTGTTTTACTGGCTTATCAATGCTGTAAAATCAGCAAATATTTACAAAAAGTACTCGTTTTGTTTCCTTAGCATTTGCATAAATTTAGTTGAATATCTTTGTTTATACTCAACTTGGATGTCCTGCTACAAGATGCCCTTTCTTTTACTTTAAATTTAAAGTTACATTAAAATTTCTTCAATTTGTAAATGTACTTAGAATGTCTTCCAGAAGGTTTGCGTCTTAAGAAATTTTTGTAACCTAAACTATGAAAAGAAAAACGATTGAATGGTATGATGGAGTTCGTATTGATATCTGCAGTACTTTAAAAAATAGTTACGTCTTGTATTTATTGATCGGCTTGACATCCCTGTATTGATTTTGTTAAGAAACAGGACAAGATTCTGGCCTTATAGGGCTCTGGCATATTAAATTCAAAATTTTGTTCAGATAAGTCCTGAAAATGATCAGGATTTATTGTATAGGATTCTGGTCTTATAGGACTCTAGCATATTAAATTCCAAATTTTTGTTCAGATAAGTCCTGAGCATGACTGTTTCAGTCAAACAAAATTTTTAGTTTAGGCCAACGTTTAGACCCACTGTGATTCTGCAATTAATATTCAACACGTTGATCAAATATTCATTAAAGGAAACCAACTTAAGTGCGGAATGAATCTTGCTATTGCAGCAATTTTCATTCTGGGTAGTTCCGTTTAAGATGTCAGAAAACTAAAGGTTAACAACATCTTTCGCTTTATGGCAGGGGTACTGACACACAAAGTAAACGATATTCTCATGTTCAGACCAGCTTCTATTGCAGTCCATGCCATTAGACATTGGTCCGGAATGATAGGAATTGTGCGATATCTGGTGTAGACATGCGACTTAAAGAAAGGAGCTTAGTACAGTCTCAGTGGAGCACTACTAGCAAGTGCTAGAAAGTTGTTGTCATTTCATTTTTAAATATTATTTCATGTTAATATTGACTGTGGCTACGCTGTACGAGCTCCATCACATAGTTGTTGTTGACATCCAATTGATAAAAAAATTCAGCGGTTTTAAGCGTGATACCTTTATTACTACCAGGAACATAGGGCCAATATAGGTTTGTTATCATAATACATACGACCTTGATGACGAGACTTATTGTGTTATGAGACATCCTCATTCTTGCCTTTACATAAATCCTTTCATTGTTCACTATTCAAAATCTATATTTCAAACAACACTTCTTACTTTAGCTAGTTGTGAAGAGTTGTCCTGGACCATTGTCCGGAGAACCTAATTTTAACCGGAGGTAATGGAATGCCTTAATATTACAACAAATGGGTCACATATGGATCATATGGGTCACTCATAAGACAATGACAAGCCAAAAACTTTTAAGCTTTCCTTATACATAACTGGTCCTTCCTTGAATTGTAGTTTCAAAATCCTTAGACATCACATAATAATAAAGATGCTATAAAACGTATGCATAAAGTCGTCTTTGCCGACTTTTCTTTAAACGTTGTCCTTTAAATAAAAACAAAAATTTAGTTTCTGATCTTATCTTAAATGCTTGACAACAAATACTTGTAGAGATTTTTGTAAGACGCAGTAAAAGGATTATTTTTTAAGTAATTGCTAACCATTGTTTTCATTTTGCTTTTTGTGTTCCTTAAACAAATATTGTTAAACTAATGTAAAGGATATGGGTTGATGAAGTTTGTTTGTTATCTTCATATCAAATCCTTTAAGAAATATTTTGAATTTAACCGAAGATGTTATTAGTCGCATGCATATGTCTAAGGATTTATTTAAGGATACTCGATACTATTTTCTAAAAATAAAAACGAAAATAAATTGATAGTCGTATAAAACAGTCTATCGAATTTAAATATCTTGGAGAAATAAATGTCCGTATGTATGGGCATACATACACCCATTCTCAATAGAAAAACTGTTGTATTAAAAATTACTCATTTGGTTAGTTATTGAAAATTGCAAGAATATAGAAAATTTATGAAACTATATACGACTAGTAACATATTTAGTGTACATATGTATATGCTTTATTAAAGATATGATTACAAACACACCAAAGTTTAATAGAAAAATAATTAAAATTAAATGAATACAATTTACCACAAGCTATTTTAGTAATTTTCTTTAATCGGGGATAGAGAATCTGTTGTAAGTGCTGAATGTTTTCAAAATTTCGGCGTTAGGCTGTCTAAAATATATCCCCAGCTAAGCAAACTGCCCAATTCAAATCCCTTATTATATCATGGAATAGATGTTGTTGTTCCTCTTAGCAGATTTCTGGAAAAAACTCGGAGAGTAAATAAATTTACCATCAAAAGTTTCTCAAAGAATCTGTCGTTCGGAGGAGACATTAAGAACTGTAGGTCGCGGCACTTATGGATAAAATTAACACACACAACATGGTTGGTCGTAATCCTAACTGAAGGATTGTAATGATCAATTATGTATGTTATGCACTTACATATGTATATATGTAGTCGCCGTAGTCTAGAAGGTAGTGTGTCGGTCTATTATTAAATTGGCCACGGTTTAAACCCCAGGTCAGACATCAAAACGAAATTATGAAAAAAAATATTTCTTCAGCGACTGCCTCTCAGCCGATTTCTGGCAAAAAATCTGAGAGTATATAAAATTGCCATGAAGATCTTCTCAAAAATCTGTCGTTCGAAGTCGACTTTAAACTGTATGTAGGTCCCGCCACTCATGTATAAAATTAACGCACACAACAGAAGTGGTGTGCGAAGCTAGGTAGTAATCCTGACTGAAGGGTTGTAATGACCAATTATGTATGTATGTATGTATGTATGTATGCACTCTCTTAAAAGTGTGAATAACTTCCAAATTAATCATCCACTCATATTACTCAGTGTCGTTACAAAGCTGCTATGAAAATCGTATAACTTATTGGTTCTGTCTAGGGAACTGTTAAGAAGAAAGTCACTGGGGATCCATCAGGACTCGATGACCTCCCATGTATATATTATTCAACAAGATTTCAATTTCTTCATATCCAATTGTAATGGACTTACATCCGACAGTAATGTAAAATTGAAAGTTATTAACTTCTCGATTAAAAATCGGCTGTAATTTTAGGTTTATTGATTCATTGCTTATACGTCTATCGGTAGTGTCTATCCATGTGTGGCAACTTTAATAAAAGCAACCATAATATATAACTCCTTGTGACTAGTGAATTGACTAGGAAAGCGGCAGTTTTCCTTACTGCAGGGAAAGTGTTCATATATTTTCTTTTTTATTTTGAAACAGAATATTTTACCTCAATAAAAATCTACTTCATTTCATTTGTTGTGGCTGTTATTGTTGCTGCGACACAACAACAAATTTTATTTCAATTTAAAATTGTTGTTTTTATTATTTTGGTGAAAAGTTCAAGTGAACAACAAAGTCATAAATAATAATATTTTCCAATAAATGTTCACATATGAATGCTTCAACGCACCAGCCTAAATTTCACATTTTTACCGACTATCGTGTGTTCTTATTGTATAGTGTATGGGTGGTCCAGGGCATAAGAGTAATATTGAAACTTGCTGCTCCTTTCATATACCATACACACATGCGACATCATAAAACTCATCTGTATGATGGGGTATGACAAGTTATTACATTCACATACATACATACATACATTTTTATTGTGTAATATCAGAGGAATCGAAACCATTAAGAAAAGCTTTATAGGATAGGAAGGACATACATACATATGAAATAATCATTATGGAGTATTTTTTTTTTCGGTCATCATTTCGGTTTTTAAGTAGTGAAACACAAGGTCATTGAAAATACCATTAACAAAGATTTCTTTCTTTTTTTCCTGTAGATTTAGTGGAAAAGTTAATATGTTTTTATAATTTCAGCATAACGAATTCGTTTTATGCTTGACAAATGATTGATGATTAATATTTTATTTTTTTTTTAATATAAAATTATTATTCTGTCTTAAACTAAAGCATAGTATAGGAGAAGTAAAATATAAAACAATTTTAAATGTTTTAGGATTTCGTTAAAAAGTCAATTCATACATAACAAACATAATTGGCCATTACAACGCTTCAGTCAGGATTACGATCTAGCTTCTCACACCACTTATGTTGGTTTGTAGGATTTACAGCTTAAAGTCGACTCCGAAACTTTTTCATGGCAATTTTATTTTATTTACTCTCAGAGGTATTGTTGCCAGATGTCTGCCGAAGAAATATATTTTCGTATTTTGTTTTGTTCGAGATGTCTGACCCTGGGGTTTAAACCGTGGCCTCACATCTACAAAGACTAAATTTTTCTAAAATGATTTTTAAAGTTGCAAAGAAAATATTTAAACTTTGAAGCTTATGTTGAGGCAAGAATGCCAGCTATTATTTTGAATCTAAAATTAAAACTAATTCCAGCTCAATCGGTAGTTTAATGGATTTTAAGATATTTTTCTTTAACATACATACATAATTGGTCAATACAACCGTTCTGTTAGGATTACGGCCTAGCTTCTCACACCATTCATGTTGTTTGTGTTAATTTTATATATGAGTAGCGGGACCTACAGTCGACTCCGAATGACAGATATTTGGACAAACTTTTCAAGGCACTTTTATTTCTTTCGTAGAATTTTTGCCAGAAATCTGCTGAGAGGAAGTCGCCGAAGAAATATTTTGTTTTCATATTTTCGTTTTGATGTCGGACCTGGGGACCAACACACTACCTACTAGTTTACGGCGAATTTTACTCTAAAAACTTTAAATAAAGAGAATCTGCTCAAAGTGAAATTATAAAAGCAATTCTATGACATTTGAAGTTGATAGAAACCCCCTTGCAAGAGTTCGTTACTGGGAGGGAGTTATAACGCTAAGATTATTGTATCGCTGTTAGGAAAAAGATTTTCCCAATAAAACAAAAGAAAAACGGATTGTATATTCAAAGGAAAAATGCTGTGTTAAATTTAAAGCCAATAAAATGATTTTATTTTTAACACAATCAGCTTGTTATTGTAATGTGTCACGATGAAAAAAAAGGACATTTCGGAAGTGATGCTAAGATGATGGTGAAGATGACAAGATATTGTTGACAGCTTGTGGCGAAGCCAATATACAAAAAAAAAAAAAAAAAAAATAAATAAATAATGTTAAGAACCACAAGTGGTGATCTAAGATAATAGCATCATCAACACATTCTGTCGTAAGACAAAAGAACGCCTCAGGGTGGCTACCACCATGTTTAAACTCTAAAAGTGCCAACAAGGAAAAGTTTAAACTTGAGATGTTTACAAGCAAATGGTTGTTATTTATACAAAGATTTGAAAGTAAAAAGGAACAATTGCTTTTATTTTTTAAGGATTCTTATTGTTAGAGGCGTTTTATTTCTTACTGTGGCCATATCATGATAATGAAATTTATTTGCTTAATTTGCATAAACTTTCATTTTTTTTTATATAGAATCTAAACAAATTTAAGGATTATGGTCACCAATACAACTGACAATGATAAACAGTCTGCCAGCAAAAGAATTTTTAAAGCTTAACATTTAACAACTTTACTTCACCACGCAAAAAAGTGTAACGGAAATAATCTGTGGTGATAAATGCCTCTTTCAAGGCCTAAAATTATATTATTTTTTGCGGTGAGAGCAAATGATATAAAATAAAATACTTTTAAAAAACGTTTAATAATCCATTAAAATTATATTTGAGCCTTAACTGAAATGGTCTTTCTATTTTTTTCTATATTTTCGGTCGTCGTATTTATGTTAAACTTTGTGAACTCAACCTGTTATCCGGCAGTTATCAGCAGTTATTTCTTTTTTTTTTTGTTTTTATTCCATTTTAACCGTAATATTTTTGTGAAAAGTATTCGCCTTTTTGTGTTCATTTCATCTTAATTTTTGCTTCGTACATTTGCTCTAATCTTTGCGCCATTTATTCACACTTGATTAACACGCGTCTGACATTTGTTTGACTCTTTTTTTTTTTTTTTTGGTTTTTGTTTTCCTTGTTTGCCGTTTGATTTCCAGGGTTTTGGTGGTTAAAGACCAAATGTTGCTATTGTTTGTTGCACTGTATTCTGTGTATTAATAAAAAAAATAAACATCGTAGCTCATAGAGAGATTATGAACTTGAAAATTAAAAACAATTCTAAAAAACCCAGAAAATTGTCATATTTTTTTGTGAATTGATGTCCTACAGTGCTTGATAGGTTTATCATTACAATTGTCCAGAGATTGAAAGATTTGTCAGTTTTTCTGGTATAACTGCCATATGAGTTATATAATCGATATCCTGAACGCAAATCTTTACATCTGATTCGTACAGTCTCTCAGCAGGTGATGATGCATACTCTGTGTTGTTTACACAATATTTTTATCGTCTTCTTATTTTTCTCATTTCTAAGGATTTGTGGATTCTCCAGATGCTCTGATTTATTTCATTGAATTGAAAGTACTGTTAGAGCGATATAAATCATAACCTAACCGTTCATAATTGCTTACTTAATTGATCATTTCAACCCTTTTAGTCAGGATTATTTTCCTAGCTTCTCATACCACCCATTATACATACATAATTGGTCATTACAACCCTTCAGTCAGGATTACGACCTAGCTTCTCGCACCACTTATATTGTGCGCGTTAATTTTAAACATGAGTAGCGGGACCTACAGTTTAAAGTCGACTCCGAATGACAGATTTTTGAGAAGCTTTTCGTAGCAATTTAATTTTACTCTCAGAGTTTTTGCCAGAAATCTGCTGATAGGAAGTCGCCGAAGAAATATTTTCATATTTTCGTTTTGATGTCTGACCTGGAATTTGAACTCGGGCCTTACGTCTAATAAGCTAACAGACTATCTACTAGACTACGGCGACTCACCATACATACCACCCATTATGTTTGTGTTTTTTTTTATGCAGGAGTAGCAGGATTTACATTTTAAAGTCGATACAGAACGACAGATTTTTGAGAAACTTTTCATGTCGAAGTTTTTGCCAATACTCTGATAAGAGGAAGTTACTGAAAGCGTTATGTTCAAGATAACTGAGCCAGGGATTGAAGCACGGGTTCTCGTCTAATAACTAACAAGACTTTGGCGACTTTATTCGTTTGACTTTATATTTTAATGTGAACTTTAATGTTCTAGTACGCATATTAGTAATTTCATGTCCCCAGCTAGTTGCTCCAATGACCAACTATAGTTGTATGTATGTGGTTGACTTTGTATAATGATCCTAATCTCCATAACACCCAAAGAACGAATTTTTGGAGGCAAGTTTTTCCGGATTGTTATGGATTACAAAAAGTGAACTAAAAGTTTTTCTTCCTTAAATTTGTTCTTTTTTTTACTTATTTAATAATTTTTTCATATACCATGTATAGCGTGCTTTCAATACACTATAAACTGAAGGTATATGCTTTATGTTACTACTCTGCTCTCAACTTAGGTCGCATAGCTGGTTGGTCTTATTTTTTTCTCTTAAATGTCTGCTTACCCCCGGGCCAAACTGATTAATAAACCAAACGTCAAATGGAACAATACTAAAATAACAAAAACATTCACATTTTTTTTAAAGAGAAAGGAAAAAAGAATATTGAAAACAGCATCATGACCACAGCTGTCAACTAAATGTCAAATTCAAATGAGTAAAAATAAAAAAAAACACAGAAAAATGCGACTGTGTTAACAGTTCATAACACAAATGTCTGATGAGATTTTTTTAGCCATTATATGAGTATTATTGTGCTGCGTATAAACTTCCTTTCGATTACATTTCATTGTTCTCGTTCTACCCATGTTTTCTTTTTACCATGTTTTTGAAAGTGTGGTATTGTAACATTGCTTGGACACATTTGTATTTAAATATTTAACATTTTTCAAAATTATTACTAGAAACATATTGTTGGTAACATTTGTTGTTCATATTTAAGCTATTCGAGAGTTATCTTACGAAAATGGAAATCTCATTCTTTCTATAAAATCTTCTCTAATATGCAAAAGATGAATGCTTGTTTGATAAGCGAAGTATGGTTGAGGCCATTGGCAAACATTCTTCTCATGGTCATAGAACAGGCAAAAGGACATTCAAATGGGTCACAGTTGTTAATTTTAATAGTAGCAAGTAATATTTATTTTATAACAATTATGTTTTCTCTTAAAGTTTTTTTCAAGTAATTTCCAATGGTTTGTTTTGATGATTTTTATGATTCTTAAAAATGAGAGTACTACGCTAACCCTAGTCGTTGTTTTTTTTTTGCGGGGGAAATATGTGGAAAAAATATTTAAAATTTTACAACTTAATTGAGTTGAAAATAACACACGTTGGTTAATTGCAAATTGCACTTAAGCAGCAGACAACAGATGAGACCTTAAAAATATTATTACTCAGGTATGATTACAATGGCATTTGTAATAAAATTGGTAGTAAAGTTTTTAAAATTATTAAAACATCGTACAGGAAAGCATAGCAAACATAGTATACTTAATTTAATACTGGATTCAGGATCGAATAGCTATTTTCACTATATAGACCAGGGATTACCATTTCGTAGAACAATTGTGCAGAAAGAATTCACACACATTGCTTATGCTCTTGTATTTAGTCGTCGATCAGACTGCGACAAGCACACATGTCAGCGGATGCTGTTATTTTTTTTTAGGTTTACACTCAAAAAATATTTTTTGTTAAAAAATCCTTGTTTTTAAAATTCAAAGTCTTATATGTTCTTAATAAACATCTTGATTGTTTTAATTGTTAAGTGAATAATTTAGATAATGTGGAAAGAGAACAACTTTTTATAGACATAAAGACATATTTTGGAAAAATTAAAAGGTTGGTTATTAGCTGAAGAGGAAATTTATGAACCAAAATTAGTATCCAGCAAATATCTAAAAAACATTACCTAATTATTAAGTCAAAGATGTATAACTTTTTGTATGTAGATGAAATAAAAATCACAATAGGGTATATTTCTAACATTTATCTATGACTGTAAGCTCTCAACTCATTTTCTCTCTCTTACTCACTAATACACAACCAAAAAAATTTTGGTAACCCCTGATATAGACTGAACAGGGCTTGAACAGAGTTATTATGCCTTCTACTTAGTTGTGTTCCTTCACTATGGTTTAATCTCTTTCCAGTTTTTTTTTTCACAATTTTTCTTACCCATTCACGTGTTTTACTGCCCTGTTGTATCCGTACGATAAGTTTTTAGAATACAGCTTTTTGAGTGATAAAATTCCATAAACTAAGCCAGACATGGATTTGGCATCGGTGCATTGTTTTGATGAAAAAACTGTTATTTCTGTTTTAATGTTCTTCATTGTTTTCGTTAGTATTACCACAATAATTTACTTATATCGGGTCCGCCATCTAACGTTTTTTTTCAACTAGTGCTTATTTCGTGAATGGTAACACTTAGCTCATGTCTGATTTGACAGATAATTAGTTTTATTCTTCCGCTGAACGAATATGGTTGTGTATACGCTTGAACAACGCTGGGAAATATTGCGACATTACTTTGAAAATCATGGTAATGTTGCAGAATGTGTGTATCCGGCCATGTTGAATGAATTTTTGTTCACAAAAATTGAAGAGGAGGATATTGGCAACATTTGGTTTCAACAGGACGGCGCTAATGTCGTTTGGCCATCTCGGAGCTGCGATTTGACACCGTTTGACTATTATTTGTAGGGTGCCGTCAAAGATAAGTGTTACGCCGACAAGCCAGAGACAATTGACGCTTTAAAGGACAATATTCGTGAAGCCATTGGTGAAATACAGCTGCACACAATCGATAATGTGCTTAAAAATTGGACCGATCGTGTAGGCTACTGCATGGCCAGCCGAGGCAGCCATTTGAATGAAATTATTTTCCATTTTTAACCGGAAGGATTGTAGTTTCAAATAAAAAAAGAAATTTGAGAAAATATTCAGTAGTTTTTTTTTTAAGTATTTAAAAAAAAAAAGTTATTTGGCGGACCCTTTATTTACCAGATTTATATTCAAAAGAAATTCCTATTAAAGTCGGCATAAATCAATAGTTTATTAATTTATTACCTTGTAATAAAGAATTGGTTTTTATATAATATTTAAAGATAAATCTTTAAGGTTCCCAAAGAATTTGTATTTTATCTATTAAAGCATACATATTCTGTTACATTTTTCTCAAAAAATTTCGCCTAAAATAGCATAAATCTTTATATTTTCTTTGTTGGTTATTTATGAAGCGTTTAATACATGTTCCATCGTGTTTTTTATTTCGTCTTTTTTTCTTTTTGATAAAAAAAAACGAAACTAAAATAAATCCTCTAAACATTGTTTTAACGAAAAGTTTTATGTGTTTTTGACATACCCGTTATACTTACATGCATGTCCTTTTTTTGTCCACAGATATTCAGCCATAGACACTCACACATGTCTATTGATATGAAGCCTTATGACCGGTCACTTCGAATTCAACTACCCTTGTGATTAGTTACGCTTTTTTGTGATACTCTGTTGCCGGGAGTGATTGTAAGTACTTGTATGAGCAAAAACTATTTTATAGCCATTAATCATTTTCATTGTTGTACTCGAAACGTATATGAAATATTTCAATATAATGGAATCGTTTCAGTGGGGGGAAGGAAGGAGGCTTAGTTGAATATTTTACAAGAAATTTATTTCAGTTAAATGTGAGAGGCGTATTTCAGTTATTTACTATGAATCCATTGGCCTGCATGAAATGTGTGCAAATAAATAATGATCGACCATAAATTCCTTAAAAAATAATTCATTAGTTTCTGATTTTTTTTTTTATTAATTTAAATTTTTAAAACATCCAAATAAAATCCAAGTATTTTATTGGAGACAAAAAATAGTTTTTCAAGCAATATAAATCAACCCATAAGCACACCCATACATACATACAGTTTAAAAAGACTCGTGAAAATATTTAAAATATTGTGTTGTTTTCTAAGAGCTTAAGAACTTATAGTGACAAAACAAGACAAGACTAGCGTGTGTTGGCATAACCACGACAAAGAGAACTTGTCCTACAGCGGATGTTTGAAAAGTTATGCTCAACGAAAGAGAAGATAAAGATAGCCAAAGATTTTTCTTTGACCAAGTGGGTTTGAGGCAATTTTGTTGGAAAATTACAATCAGAGGAGATCTGAGTCGTGCACTAGACTATCCGGGAATAACTTGAGATTGTTTACCCGTCTATTAACAGGGCACTGTATATGCAGAGTACATTTCATTCAGAGTTAAATCGAAAATCAACATGTAAATTAAAATAAATCATCGGTTAATATTCTTGGAACATGTGGGGCATTAATACATACTAGAAGGAAACACCTGAGTGCATGTCAGACAATATGAAGGGATTTGTTAAAACCGAGCAGCAGCCTAAAGTTTGTTAGGGTAATAGAAATGGAGTAGACATTATAAGGGTACCATACAAAGTTAGAGTGGCGTACAGTAGGTTATATGGTCGCAGTACTAAGGCGCTACATCACGACAATAAAACTAATAATATGGTCACCGGTTAGTTTTGTCGATAATATCTGAGTATAATCTTGAAGATAATTTCATGGCATTTCTTTCTTAAATATTATTTGCCAGAAATGTACTCCGCGACTACAAGATACATGGTGCGTTCGAATAGTCTAATTTTTTTCCATTTTCCAGTCAGTCTGACCGTATGTCATCAGCGGTCCAATGCTTTAATAGTGACTGCTTTGTAGGCATAAACGTAGCCTAATAAACAGCAATGCAAATGTGGTAAATTACACAAATGAGAGTGCCGTTTAACACGACCATTTCTGGAGAGAAAGTTATCACCTAAATGATTTGCAATAAATCGATTCTTAAGGCGCTTTGTGTGGTATGTTTTCTCGTTTTGTTGAAGTCAAATATGCTTGATCTTTAGTTCACAAGTTTTTGAAAACAAAATCAACATTGTTCAATATCGCTCATTATGCACAGCAACGGCAGACCTTGCTCGTATTGATAAAAATATGGAGCAATGATGCAGCCCGCGTGTATCCCACTTCAAACACTCAATGTTAATGGATGTAATGGTTATTGGTTAACGGTGATTCGATAACATATTACGTAAGTTTTATTATTGAATATCAGGCTTGTAACAACTCCTACAGACTGTAAATTGATAAGTTTAACTTGGATTATTATGGACGAAACTCTTTCTTTGAGTTTTCTTAAGTTTATAGTTAAAATTTTAAAATGTCAACTTTTAATACTAACCAATAAATAACTCAAATTAATTTCAAGTAATAGACAAACATGTGTTGTTTCTTATATGCTTTGGAAAAGGCTTTAAATATGAAGTGAACAAATGTTGTTCAAACATTACTTCATAAGACATGTAAATCTGTTACATAAATTATTGTAGCATATGTAATTGTTACATATTCTAATTTGGAAATTAATAAGAATTACAAAGAGAATCAAAAAAGGAAGTTTATTTTCAAACGCATTCAAAAACTTTGAAAAAATTCTTCAAAAGCTTTATTTGTTATTTACCACAAATTTCAAATCATGTTCATATCCTTAATTTAATTTTATAGGTCGTTTTCTACATTTGATGACTTTATGCCTTCCGCTTACACCCTTAATAATGTAGTAAAATATGAAATATAAAAACGTATACATATGTACATATGGCTGTATGTGTGTGTATGTTTGTGTTTTCCTGTTTTCATGTAAAGTATGTAATTTTTTGTAATATGCATGACCTTAAATTAATCTAGCGAAACCTTATTCCTTTTACTTTTAAAATTTTTTTTTTACAAGATTTTCGTTTTTATTTTTTGTTAAGCATCCCCATTTCTTTCAATGCTAAACACATGTGCTCATTTTGTGGTTTCCATGTGTGGTTATAGGATTTAATATGATTTCCTTCTATTTTTTTTATTCTTTTCGAGAATGTCAAGTCAACTATGACATGCCAACTGATTAAAATATAAAAAGAAGTCATTCAAATTTATTTTTATTAAATTTATCTTAAACTTGGTTTTATTAGACATTTCTGTTTTTGCCTCTGTTATATCAGTTGACCTAAGCTTCTACATACATATACATACTATGAAATATTTTGTTTTTTGCTTGAAATTGTAAAAAAATTATTGATTTCATAAGGACTTTGATCGAATTTTTGGGTAATTTCTCTCAGAAGAGAATACATACAACAGTTATGATGAAAAGTTCGTAGACTAACACACAGTTAGCGGTACTAATAGTAGAGCCCGTATGTATTTTGATTGCCCTTAACCTTCAGGAGGCACGTGTATAAATTTTATAACCTTCGGACAAGTAAATAAAAAGAAAGCAAATATTGTTGAAGCCTAGGCTTGGCTTAATTAATATTATTCAGACTTAGTATCGTGAAATTAAACCATTGAGAAATGGTTTGCTGAGTTTAAATGATGCGAAATGAGCATCATTGATGGGCGCCCAAAAGAGGCGACGAAAACATCAAACACAAAAAAGTCCACAAAATAATTTGGAATGACCGCAAACTGGAGATGATCGTGATTGCTGAAATTCTAAAGATCACAAAGGAATATGTTGGACATATGGGTTATGAATATTTGGGTACACGTATGCTCTATTCAAAGAGGGTGCTGCGTGAACTATTCAAGCTATTGACAATGGATGAAACATGGGTTCATCATTTCGCAAATGAATGAAAACAATCCTCATACGAGTGCAGTTACACGTGCAAAAGACTCAGCAGTTGGATGATAAAATTATGGCATCAGTACTTGGGGAATTTGCTGATAATATAACATTCATCGACTATCTTGAGAATGTAAAAGCTGTCAATAGCGGCTGTTACATTGAAGTGTGTTTGTTAGCTTACGAGCTGAGAGACCACACTTTAAGCTCAAGAATTTTCATTAAAAAAATTGCAAGTTTTTTTTGTGAAATTAAAAAAGTTTTTATTGAAACTCAGCAAGGGTGTACGACAAGGGTGTTTTATATTTAAAATCGAACTCGGAGTCGGTCATGTAACAAGTAGCAAGCATCAGAAGAGGAGACACATGGGAGATGAATGAACGACTGGAAGATCTAGAATATGTCGGCTATAACTTTTCTGACATTGAAGCTGTATTATATTAGATAATTGTCGATATCTAAATTTTTTGCAGCGTACTCCTGTCTTGCGTCAACCCTCCCACTTCGCCTCAATTTTTACCCATACCGGCTAGTTCTACATCAATTTACTATTCCTTCGTATATGCCAGAGTTAGCGGCTTTGTATAAATTTAATTTTTGTAAATTGAATTTAAATTATTGATAAATTCAATTTTTCCGTCATATATTTTACACTTTATGCGAAATTTATGGAATGTTTTTTTTTTTGTTTATTTTTTATTTTGCAACAAAAGTAACAATAATTGAAAAATTTTTTCTGTTAAATTTTTTTGTTGTTCAGGTTGAAATTTGTTGTCGATATTGTCGTTGTGCTCGTCGTCGATTGTGTGTAAAACCGTAACGAAATAAATTTATTGTTGAAAATATAAAATATGTCGAGTGGGGTTACATGCAATCACATATTTGCCTTGTGTTGTTGTCCTGTTCGGGTCTATCAATGTTAAGCGACATCCTCTATATCATGACACATGACTTGCATGTCAATGGGTGCTAAAAGCTCAAAACTTTAACAATAATCTTTGGCTATGACAAACAAACGTTGTCTCGTCCCCCATGCCCATTCCCACGCCATTTGCCTATCTACCAATGTGGTTGTGTTGTGGTGCTACAGTAAAAATATGACAAAATAACAACATTGTTCTTTAAAATTTTGCTAAACTATGCTAAAAAAAAAAAAACAACACAATATCTGGTGGTAGTGGATGATTTCGATGCTTTACTGCTAGTATTGTAAAATTTTACGAAATGTCCTTTTTGGTCCTGCCTTCTTGTTGCTTGTAACTTTTTCTTACAACATAAGTTTGGGGGGGTTAAGAAAAAAGCACATAAATTACTTCTCATATAGGGAAATGCAAGGAAAAGAACAGGACAAAATATCAATATCCACTTTAGTTTACGCCAAAGGAATGTTAAGTAACCAAAATGTTGATTTTTATTAGTTTTTATTTTTCCTAAAAAACATGGTTAGATTCCTTTTTTTTGGCAAGGACATTTAGTTTTATTTTTTATTGTATTATTATGCGATTTTAGTACATGTTCAATTCATACCATTCACACCCCTTGTGTCGAATACAATATTTTGTTTAGCTTAAGCTTAAAATGAAAAAATTACACTCAAAAAAAAAACTCTCCCATCATTGTTTTCTGGCAATCTTTCTGAAGTATTTTAAACTTAATATTCTATTGATTTTTACAGAATCTTTTTGAGTGTACAATTATTTGCTCGATATACAATACAACAATACTAGTCCATAAACTTTAAAATTTATTTCTTTATTTCTGTTCGTTTTCAAAATATTTTTGCATAATTTGTTTCAATATTGTTTCCCTTTTTTCTCATTTTTATCTCTTCATTGCTGTTTTTGTACAATACAAATGAAAATTTGTTTCAACATATTGTGTGTTTAGTTCGTTTAGTTTGCTTTAGCTTCTGTTAGAGTAACAATAAGTGAATATTTGTAAGTTTAGTGCCGGTCAAACTCGATTATTAACACCTTACATTACTTCAATATACAAAATTTAATTGAAGAAATTTCAGTTTGACACGAGTTGTTTTGTTCAGTATAAAATTAGTTTAGGTAAAGTGACAAACTCTTTGGAGACTGTCGAGCACCTCCTCTGTAACTGCCCAGCCCTTAGCAGGAGCTTCTTTGAGGGTTTGAATTCTGTGTCGAGAGCCGACATCAAGGCTCTCCACAGATTCATTAGTAGCTTGAGCTGGTTGAGAGGTGATAGGGCTTCATCAGTGTAGTCGCGCTCTCCCTTTTTGTTTTGTTTGGTCTGTGTAAACCCTCCGCTTCCCATTTTCCCTTTCCTACTTCCTCTCCTTTTTCCTATCCCTTCTATTATCCTTCCATTTTAAGGACGTTTCGATGTTGAAATGTTGAAAATACCACTGGAAAATACTGCATTGATTAGGTTTTATAAGAAAGTTTAGTATCAGAATTCATGAACCCCAAGAGTTACATTGGTTACCTGCTAATTCGAAACACCATATTTCAAAATACGACAGGATTTCACTGCATTGAGTCTTACTGCAAATATCTCAGCTCTTTGTTTCAATAGAAGGTGAGAGGGGAGCCAATTTATTATAGCAAATAATGCCTTAGGTGGAAACTTGGTAGACTTTAAGACACTTTCCATGGCAATTTTATTTACTCTCAGCGATTTTGCCAGAAGTTTGCTGAGAAGAAGTCGTCGAAGAAAATTTTTTTTTCTATTTCATTTGGTTCGTGATGTTTGAACCATGAACTATGGCGACTTCATTAGCTTATGCTGATACAAAAGGCTTCTACACGTTTCTCTAAGTCTGGATGGAGTACTGTATCTGGCTGAAAAATATGAGTCTAGTAATCAACCTTACTGTTGCTGATTGTGATCAAAAGTCACTGTTAGCCTCTATTAACGAGTCATCGTATCATGCAGTCAATAAGATAAAGATTATCATCTTATTGACTGCAAGATAAAGATTATCATCTTATTGACTGCATGATACGATGACTCGTTAATAGACGCTAACAGTGACTTTTGACTGATCTTTACATCTCGGTTTTCCCGCTTCTTTCCAATGGGACATTTGGGTTTTTGGATTTAATGTCACAATTCATAATTCCTCACAAATTAACATTTTTGGAAATTCAGTATCTTTATTGACGTCATTCAATACAAAGATGGTCTTTCGAAGATTATTCTGTTCAGTTTGAAAACAAACTTTATTGAACCGTGTCTACTGAAAACTTTGCTTGCATTAAATCAGTTAAGATGCCGATGTTATCTTTCAAAAGTAATTTAACGATTAAATGCATAGAAAGTCCAAAAAAGCCTTTGTCCATTATCGATTAAGTACATTTTTCTCTGCGATCGTACTGTAGGGTACAATAATAGACAACATTTGTTGTGTTACCAAAATAAAAAAAATTTGAAAAAGTGTTACAATAAGAATTTCGAGTAGCACAACTTGTGCTTGCAGAAAAATCTTGTTTTGAATTTTAAATATTTTCTCTCAATTTTTCCCTTCATTCTAGATTCTAGAATAAAAGATAACGAAGTGTTTTGTTATATCGCATGCAATAGCTGAAGGTTTTGCAGTTTTAAGCAAATTAGCTGCTAAAAATGTTAAAAAGTTTTAACACGTAGCAGATATGAATGTTTAAAATTAATAATTTTATTTTGAGTTTTCCTCCTTAAACTAGACCGTTGTGGTAGCGTAAAACAGAATTTTCAAACATGTCTTTAAGTATTATTTTTTTTATTTTAGATTTGGTGGAAATTAATTTCCTCTAGGTAGTTAATTTAAACACCACGTCTACGATTCTTCAATGAACCTGGTTCAACCTCAATACTTTTCAGAATAATTGAACGAAAATGATAACAATAGAAAAAACTGTATTTAGGCTTGCATTTTTCTTCAGCGCTTGATATGATTCTGAGGGATATGATTTTGCAGGCACTTATTGAATGAAAGGGGTGCCTGATATATACGAATAATATTTTATATTTGGGCCTTTGAATTTCAAATTTACTTTGAGTTCTACTTGGGGGTACCTTTCTTCACTTTTGCGGTGCAAAAGTATGGAGTCACCTAAAACTTTTGATTATTTTTGTTTGGTTTGTGAACAACATTAAAAAATTTGTTTATTTTACAATAAAATAGAAATAAATTAACAAAGCAAATATAAAAAATATCAATAATTTGTATATATTATTTCTTAAAATACATATATTGGGATACCTAGACTTTTGCTGCCCACTATATGTATATGTAGTATATTTAGTTTATTTGGTATTACCAACAGTATATGTGGTAAAACAGACTTGGTGTTTAGGTTACTAGATTTTTATTATCATATATTATATTCGATTGTTCTTTACAAAATTATTTACTTTACTCACAGAGGTTTTGCCAGAAGACTGCTGGGCTGAAGTCGCCACAAGAAATATTTTTTTATATTTCGTTTTGAATGTTTAAGGTGGGCTTTTTAACTTACAAGTTCTAGCCGAAAGACTCGGCACTCCACAATATGACTACTGCAGGAGCTGTGGGACAGTAAAGGAAGAAGAAACTGCTTTCAACCTCATTGCCAAACCTTCCGTTTCCTGACACCCTTAACCGAGTTCTCAAATATAAATATTGCTTCAAAAGCAAAATTTATTTTACACTTGAGTTACACTTGGTTTCCTTTAAAGGATGTTTAATCCCCACGTTAAATTGAAAGTGGCATCTCAATGCGTCTAGCTGTTGGCCTAAGTGGGACTTCTTCCTTCACGGAGTGTTTCACCACCTAACCTGTCCTAACCTCACATCGAAAAGTGAAAGATTTCAGTGGGATTCAAAATTTATTTGGAGACTTTAGAAAAATACTACTTGTTATTTCTAAATCCAATCAGCTGATCAAATAAATAGGTGTTTGAAGCTATCAATTCTTTGGTGAATTATGGCAACCGTAGCATAGAGCGGCATTTTGCCTGAAAACCTGGCCAAAATTAATAGAAGTGTTTTATGAGTTAATGGCTGGAATTTTTTAATAGTGTTAGTGATAATTAGGCCCAAGGATGAACTCAACTGATTTTGGTTCAAATCGGTCCGTGATTTCGCCTAGCCCCCATACAAATTCCCCTTGAAATTGCACTTATTTCCACATAATTATGGTAATTATGCAACAATCATGATAAAATTTAGCATGGATCAGTGTACTAAGAAATCATGGTGTAAAGTTTGGTGAAAATCGGATCACATTTTACCCTAGCCCCCATATAAAGTCCCCTTTAGAAATTCACGTTTACGCTTATAAACGGCTTAAAAACATCGGTATCGTGATGAAATTCGCTATGAACGTGTATTTTGTAAATCTAAATCATATTACCAAATTTTGTTATGGTCGGTCCATAATTGCCCCTAGGTCCAAAATAGGGCCCCTTAAGAAAATATGTTTAGCAATTATAATTAGCTTAAACATTTTATTACCTCGACATGAACATGTTTAGTATGAATGTGAATCATTCTACCTGATTTTATTATGATCGGATCATAAGTGCCCCTATGTACCACATACGGTCCATTAAGAAAATCAAACATATGTACATCTCAAATTGCTATAATAGTCGAATTAAGTTTTTAATGTTCTATGATAATTAATATTTATTTTACATTATTTAATACTTAACTTAAAAATACTTGAAAAGTGAAACTAAATACAATCGTTAAAATCGTTATCATTTTCATCATCAATGTCACGAAGGAGGAATTTAATAGTATCTGATGAAAATGCTTTTCTATTCCTTCCCGATTTTTGTGTACTGCAGCTTATAAAAGGGTCACTGCTTAAAAGTAACCTATCAACCGAGCTCAACATTACACTGTTATGGCGTTATTTCCACACGATTATGGCGTTATTGCACTTGGGTCTCATTCTATTGAGAAATAAGGCCATATGGCTTTATTGCTTATGGCTTTATTACACTGCGTATAATTTTTTTTAATTTTTCAAAAAAAAGTAAAATTTTCAAAAAATCGCCAAAAATAGTTGCGCAAATTTGCGCAAACTTTTTTTTGTTCCTGAATGTAGAGAGTTCATATTTTCTTGTGGTATTTAACATTAAACTACTAAAAACTACTTTCACTTTTAAAATCCTTATCTTTTTTTTAGGGAGGGTAAAGAAGTGCGAAATTTTTATTATTTTTAAATTTTGAACGAATAATTTTAACATTAATATATAAGATATATATATATATAAAAAACTGAAAGTAGCAGTTGCATATACCTTTCAAATAAAAAAAATCAATATAAAACCTCTATTCGTTTAGCCACAAAAAAATATCATATAAACCTATTAAAATTTCAAAAAACACCAAAAACGCATTTAATTTTCTTCACTTTCCTTACTTTGACATCGTCTCAAATCTACAAATCTCAACTTAAAGTCGTGAAAATTCACTATATAATGCAGCATTTTGTTGTCTATCAAACTTTAAATTCATTTTTGCCTTTTTGGCCAGGTTTTCAGGTAAAATGCCCCTCTGTGCGTAGTTTAGATGCATTGCCAGTTGTAGCAGTCAAAAAGAAGTCAAAGAATTAAAAAATTGTCTGTAGAACTAGATTCGTAAATATTATTCATAAATTAAAAAAATTTCTCATGTTATTTTTAAAACACTTTTACTTGTTTTTAGTACATAAAAAAAGGAAGTGGATATGACAGCTTTAGTAACTGACAAATACTCCCCAAAGAGGTCGTATTTAAAAAGTCCTACAAAGCAAACAGTTCATATTCTATATCCCCAAACACCATGACAGTGTTTGTCAATTTCATTTGCAGTTAGTGGCACGTACAACGAATACATTCCACTAACATTACATTCGCACTTTTTATTTATTTTTTCTTTCTTTCTTTCTTTGCAAGTTATAGAGAGAGGTAAAAGGAAAAGAAAGACTCCCTTTGATAGACACAATGTGTCATGTTATGCTTTTACTTACTATACTTACTATACTAAGTCTAACACGTTACCCACTTAAATTTATTTATTTTTTCTCTTTTTTATTTTGATTTTGATTTTTTTAATGTGATTTGCCCTTGAGAGTGCTTAAGGAATAATTTAACAAATTACCACCTACTTGTGGTTTTTTTTTCTTTCGTTAACTTTTTTATTTTTTGTTTTCCCTGGAATATTTGAATTGTGATATTTCACTTCCGCCGTATTTGACATTTGTAAGCTGATGATTTGGTATGTCTAGTTGGTTTGCGTACGTTTGGCATATATTAGTGGATTTACGTGTAGCAAATCATTTACACATTTAATGGGTCTGGGTAAAATAAATGCATGCGCTGCGAGTACTATATTGGGAATTAAATATGCACCCTCGCTGGTAAATTTCATTCTGTTTTGTAAACGATGTGTTAAACGATTTTTCAACATTTTTTTTTAAGAGTTTACCTTTCTGCTTAAGTAGATTTTATTGTATTGTTTTTTTTTTAGAAAAAAAGAAGAATATTGTTGAAATTAAATATATAAAAGAGGTATAAAAACAGAAAAAAATTACTTACCTTTTTAACTTAAGAACAATTTTTCTAAATTATTGGAAAATATATTCACTTTGATTTTAAAAAATAAAACAACTTAAAGCCAATATATAATACGTATTTAATATTTTACTTTATAGTTTCGCCCTTTTTTTCTGTGCAATTTATTTCCGGTATTACTAAAGGTCAATTTACACGATAAGGATTTACATACGTAAAGTAGCCATAGCCTAGTAGGCAGTGTGTTGGCTTATTAGAGGCGAGACCACGGTTCAGACCCTAAGTCAAACATCTCCAACAAAATGAAATATGAAATAATATTTCTTCAGCGACTGCCTCTCAGTAGATTTATGGCAAAAAATCTGACATTAAATAAAATTGCCATGAAAAAGTTTCTTAAGAATCTGTCGTTCGGAGTCGACTTTAAACTGTAGATCTCGGCTATCATGTATAAATTAACACACAAACACCATAAGTGGTCCCCAAGGCCAATATAACAATATAACCGCCATCGGTCAATTTCGGTATGATTTATGCACTAGAGTCATGGAAAATTGGACATTTCTTATGAGCTCTTAGGTCTTTCAAATGAATAAACAATTTCGATGACATCTCATACTCACTGTGTTTTATTTAAAGATATGAAGCGTTTAAAAAATATCATATTTTTAAAATTTGGACACACCATCGGATACTAAAGGTTCCATGGACGTAGCGATAATCGAATGATGAAATATTAAGAATACTGAAATCATTCCATAACTTAACCTTATAGTTGTCAATAAAAAGTAACGTACAATTTTCACATCTTATGATGATGTAAGTGGAAATGTTTTTTATGACTTCCATTTATTTTCCAAATCACAAACTTTTATGCGGACGTTTTTCCTTTTTTTTATTAAGCTTCTTGTATTACCAAACTATATGTGTTCTCAATACAATGGATTCAAACAATATCAATTTTGCTTTACTTATGTGTTAGGAACACTTAAAACCATTTTAACGTCGTTAAAGTATGGCATTTAGTACAGTTTCACAAATTAAAGTAATAAAAATAGTATCTTTCAAAAGCAGTACAGAAATACGATTTAAATCAGAAGTAAATTTAAGGGATTAATAATTAGGAGTCTCTCTTTAACAGACCTTTAAGGAGCAAGTTACTGGGAGTCTCACGAATGCTGGACTCTTATGGAGTAAGCTTAAAAATGAAGCCAAACTTTTATGTGGAGTATTAAGTGATGTGAGTATACTCAACGAAAGAGAAGATAGTGGCACAGATTCTTTGCAAATAATTACAGTAGAATTAGATTTGAGTCAAGCATCTTACTATTCAGGAATCATCTGAGATTAGTAATTTACTGCAGACTAAAGAAAAATCGTTTCAAATCCAATATTTAGATTTTCTGATAATGAAACACAAACTTGAAACCTGTGTGGCATTAATGCATCCCAAGAAACAACGTTGTGCATGTCAGGTAATTGGCATGGAATTGATCGAAATCATGCATCATGCTGAAGTTCACAGCAATATATCTAGAAATAACCATTTCAGGTTTCAGTATAACCATGATCACCGTATGAACTACATTACTCAGACAGCCTATAAAAAGTCTAATGTCTCTGCATATACCAGAACCTATTCTATCCAGCATTTTCTGACGTGTCTAGAGACTTCTAGAGCATTGCCAAGAATTTCCGATTTGTGTGACCAAAGCCTTCAGATTTGTAAATCAAGTCTTGTGTAGAGATAATTATAAAAAATACCATGGCATTGGGTGAGGAGTTAATTGGCACTAGCTGAGTCATCTGGCTATGGTCTTTGATTTTAAACCATATTTCAAGTCTAATAAGATAGATTTCGGTAAAGGTAAACGATAAAGTGCTGTCAATAGTTGATTTTAATTTCAATGACAAGACATTTTAACAAATGTCTCCTTCCTAAACTGTGTTTAGAAAACGAAATAAGAAAACTGTTTATAAATTAATTATAAACTTAGTATATATCAGAGATATAGAGAGAGATTCTTAGTATATATCAGAGATCAATGAATCATTTTTTCGCTACTCATAAGTACTCATGTAATTTTGAGTATGAGTGAGTCAACAGTATTGAAATTCAACTACATACTCTGATTCATTCGTACACTGAAAAAAAGAATCAAGCCATCCGGGCTTGAATCAATCCATATCGGTCACAATAGTACGGTAAGTACGGTTTGGCTTGAATCAAGTACAAAAGAGTTGAATCAAGCCCGAATCAGCCAAGTACAAAAGTGTTGATTTTAGCGCGATTTAAGCCTATTTGGGATAAAAGTGATCTCATCATGTATTTGGTTTAAGCATATTTTTTCTAGATTTAAGATCGAATTCGTACTTGATTCAAGAGAATCAGAAGTTGAAGTAATCCTTTAGCGCACTTGTTTCAAGAATTATAAAGTTGATTTAGGCTAGATTAACTTATAAATGGGATCGAATTGATGCAAATCGTACTTTATTCGAGCACAATGAACTTGATTTAAGCCCTAAATTATACTTGATTTAAACCTAAATTTATCCAAAAACGAGCTTGTTTCAAGAATTTTGAACTTGATTTAAGCTCGAACTCGTACTTGATTTAATCCTAAAATCGATTGATTTGAAAAAAATGCAAGTCACCTACACAAAAAAATGCAAGTCATCGACCGGAATAATCCAAGTCATCTACCAAAGAAATGCAACTTGCGAAAAATACGACATTTTGTTGGATATTGTATAAAACACATGAACTTAATGAGAATTATTAAAATTTTTACTTTTGAACTTAAAACCCACAATTCCATAACTCAAATAACAAATAAGTCAAAATTACACTTTTTTAGATAGATTTGAGCTTTTTAGTGTTGATTTTAGTAATATAAGGCTTAGTTTTTCACATCAATCCCGTTTTTTGCTTGTTTTAAGCAAACAATAGCCAAAACGGGCTTAATTTTTCAAGCACGTTTTTTGGTTTAAATTGAGAATAGAAAAGTTGATTTTAGCACGCCGTTTTTCTTTCTGTGTACTCAGTACAACATTGATTTATAAGTACAGGTTGCAATGAGTATGAGTACAACGTTGACATCAAACTCATAACATTCGAAATATCAAACACAATTCTAATCAATATTAGCGAATACATTAAGGTGTAGTAAATTAAAATCCATTATTTTGGTATAAAATTTGAATGGTTTATTAAGCACAGTTGGAAATACCTTTAATGTTCAATATTCACCGTTTTGTTTGATAAATTTTTGTTATTTTTAAGGCAGCTTCATTAAATCTGGCTTATAATTGTAAATTTTCTTAGTATGAAAAGAGATTCGTTACATGTGACAATCTCAAAAATGTTCGTTCAACAACGTTTGAAATATATTGAATTTGGTTAACACAATTCGTTCAATGTGAGAAATGTTTTTTTCATAAACTATGTTCACATTTCGGACGTTGTAATCGTTTTACAAAACAGCAAGAAAATTTCACTTCACTGAACATTAATCCATAAATACATATGCCAAGAATACTGCTACTGTATCAACATGGGTCAATGAAGATCTCGTTATGTTCACCAGACGTGGTTGTTGTCTACATTTGGACTTTTATTAGTCGATTAAACGGAAGATTTTACGTAAGGAACTTGGTATGAGATAATACAAAATAGGTGCTGTTGTCGCTGAAGTGTAGTAATGTATCACAATGTCTTTTATTTGGTGAGTTGGCCTTTCGCACTTTACTCACTTTGATTATATGGGTTCTTGGATCCTTGGACATTGAAGGTAACAACAAAGCTGACGGACTTGTAAAAGCTGGTACAACAGAAATTCATACAGGGCAAATAAAGGGTCCGCCAAATAACTTTTTTTTTTGAAAATGCTTTAAAAAAAAACTACTGAATATTTTCTCAAATTCCTTTTTTTATTTGAAAGTACAATCCTTCCGGTTCATAATGGAAAAAAAATTCATTCAAATGGCTGCCTGGGTTGGCCATGCAGTAGCCTACACGATCGGTCCAATTTTTAAGCACATTATCGATTGTATGCAGCTGTATTTCACCAATGGCTTCACTAATATTGTCCTTTAAAGCGTCAATTGCCTCTGGGTTGTCGGCGTAACACTTATCTTTGACGGCACCCCACAAATAATAGTCCAAGGGTGTTAAATCGCAGCTCCGAGGTGGCCAAACGACATCAGCTCTGCGGCTTCAAAAACAGGGCGCACAACTTCGGCTGTGTGGCATGTAGCGCCGTCCTGTTGAAATAAAATGTTGCCAATATCCTCCTCTTCAATTTTTGTGAACAAAAATTCGTTCAACATGGCCCGATAACGATCGCCATTGACTATGTTTTGCAATGTTTTGTATTCTGCAACATTACCATGATTTTCAAAGTAATGTCGCAATATTTTCCAGCGTTGTTCAAGCGTATACACAACCATATTCGTTCAGCGGAATGATAATACTAATTATCTGTCAAATCAGACATGAGCTAAGTGTTACCATTCCCGAAATAAGCACTAGTACTAGATACATATGTATATGCTATCAAACAAGCTTTACTACTCAATAGTGATCGATGAAATATGTGAGAATAATTTTGAACTTTAATGTAACTTTCTATTGGAAAGCAGATAATGCATGCAGCAGTATGAGAACAAACTTCGCTTGTCTCACGGACGAAAACGAAACAAAAATTCTATGGCGATTATTCATCAAACTTTTCGTAATTTGTTGAACATTGCCATCACAGCTCAACGACCAGACTTATCAAGTTAATGGTTTATGATTGGCTTTGGTTAGTTATTCTTGAAAGACTTGAATAGAGGGTGCTGTATTATTGAAACTGTGAACAAGTGTTCAACACGATTGAAGCTACATAAGATGCAAAAAAAAACATTTAAAGTAAAAAAAGGCACAAAATTGTGCTCAATTGACAAAATCGTATATTGTCCTGTAAGTCGAGTGTTATTTGTTTTAACGCCTATAGTCTAGGGATTTTCATAATAAACCACATAAAGTCAGTATCAATTCAATGTGTGTTGTAAGTCCATAATCAATTTCCGTTACAAATAGTGTTTGCAAAAAATAAAAGAAACGAAATTTATTGATGGTCATTGTATGGAAAAAACAGCAGCAATAGTTTCATCATATACTTTTTGCACATTTCACACATTGTTAGTGTTCAGTGTTCTCACCGCTTTTTTGCTCTTTTTGGGTGGTGAAACACAAGACAACATAAAAACACACAACGAAATGGACTTCAGGTATTATTGTCACATTTTTGTTATCACTTCCACTCATACCGATTTGTTGGTTTGGTAAACTGAGTGACCATTAAAGACGAACAATGCTCGCCTTATAATTTATATGAATTGACTTTTTGTCTGCCTATGACAGCAACAGGAATGTTAGAATTTGTCCATTTAAGAGTTTTTTATTTATTTTTTTTATTTTACTTACGGAGATTAGTTCCTTCTTTTTTTGTGCATTTTTTATTAGGTAAAATGTTATTACAGTTGATTTGTAATTTCATTAACATAACATGAAGTACATGATAAATAATAAAAGCATTGTTGTGGCTATTTTTATTGAATCGATATTATTTTGTAAATTATCTGCTGATAATTTAATAGCTTATTAGACAAAGTGGTGACAGATAATTTCTTAAAAAAATATTAAAAATTATTAAATTTTTTAGTGATTAATTGTGGAAAGGAACTGAAAACCTTTATTGTAAACATTTAATTTTGTTTTGATCATTTAAATAATTTATAAAACTTGATATTTTTCAATTGGCAATAAATTTATTATCATTTCAACAATACGACTTAATTGGTTGTCTTTGAAATCTTTATTTTTATTTTTGTTTTTGTTTTTATTTTTTTTATTAAAAAAAAAAGAAATTTTGTTGTGCGTCACATTCGTTTAGGGATGCTATTACCAAAAAAAGAGTTAGAAAGTATTTGAAAAAACTTTTTGAAATAAATTTCATTACCAAGATCAATAAAGGCACATTTTTTTATTAACACGGTGCGACAGTGACTCGACTGATAGACTCTTTAATTAATAACTACGGTAATTTTTATCCAATTTTATCAAATGATGACTCACTCTCTTTACAAGAGAACAGACTTTAAGAATATTATCACTTATCCTATATTTTTTTTATTAAAGTTTGTTACTATGAATGGACAAACTCGAAAATATATGAAAAAAATTCGAATTTTCCAAGTTTACCTCATTAAATCTCATAGCATATTAAGTCGAATAATAGATATATGTATACCGTTTTAAAGGTCCATCTCTTTCCAACAAGATTTAACTTTTTTAAATCGGATCAGTAATGTTTGAGTAATCCAAAAATTTGTGCGTAAAGTCAAAAAAACAGTTTTTGTCAAATAAAACAAGTTTGGAGTGTTCGAGAAATATAAAAAAAAATATTTTTGAGATCTATTCAACAAAACTCACAACCTACACTATGTCATTAGCCGGGTGTATTTAATTTTTTTTATTTTGTCGCATAGTGTAATTATCCGCACGTTGGATAAGATATGATTAATTTAATGTCCATATAATATTGAGTTTAAGCAATCCTTTTATGTACATACATACGTATGTATATACCTATTGGGATAATTTTATTCTATAAAAATTAATGTTGCTGTCGGGTTTAGAAATCTCTCCTATTTATCCTGTGCATTCAAATGCGAATATCCCATGTATTTTGAAATTGACTTAATGTTCAAGTAGATCCCCGTACATTTCAAAAAAAACGTTTAATTAATTCGTCAGTTAATTGTTTTCATTTTTAATTCATTATTGAATAATGTGAATTTGTTTTCATTGTCAAAGAGTTTTTTTGTCTTTGTTTGGATTAATTTTTTAGAAAAAAAAAAAAAATAAACAATGCAGTTTAACGGTAGTAGATATATGACTACATTATCAAACATAGAAATATTAAACAAAAACAAAAAAGTTTGTTAAAATACTAACTCGTTTAAATCCATTATCCAAATATAGGGTCTTTGGTTAAGCGCTATTTATCTTTAAATTCATACCATTATGTGTAGAATATAACATCGTTCAAATGTCTGCCACGGCTTCTCTGGAGTGAACATATCCAAAATGTACAATTTTCTATGACTCTGACTCAAAAAGCAGTCTGAATTTGTCAGAATGGCATGGGCTAGGTTGGCTTTGAGGACCTCTGTGTGTTGGTGACTTATTCACATAAACCCTCGCCTTTAGAAAACACCATAGGAAATGGTCTAGCGGGTTCATATTTCACGACTTAGGTGAACAGTCCACATTATCTCTACATGACCTTAAATCTGTAGTGCAGGATATCCAATGTGGCATGAGTTGTGTGCCACGTAATGCCATCCTCTAAAAACCACATTTTTTTGGTGTCCAATCAATTTAAACAAAAGAAGTTAGTAGTCATCACCTCTAGTGTTGGCCGTTGAATGTGATGATCTGACCAAAGCCGTTCTCAAAGAAGTATAAACCGATGAAGTCGCCAGTCCAAAATCCACACCAAATAGCGACTTTTTCAGGATGTATTGGACTCTCTTGGATCTTATGTGAAATGATATCGCTCCAAATTCGACAATTTTTTTTTGTGCAGATGTTGAGTTTTCGACGAAAACGTTTAGCAAGCGGAACACCTATTTTGTTAAAACAATTTTATGATTTGCACTTGATGTACTATGGTGAATTTTCAAAACAGACTGATAGGCTGTCCTCATCTATTAAAGTCAACTTAGCCGGCATTGAAGTGTTTCTACAAGTTTTCGTATCAGCCTCAGTTTTATTTTAAAATAGCAACAAGGGCGATCAATCGATTCACCTTAGGCTGTCATTTCAATGTTTAGTCTTTCAACACGTTGAGGACGTTATTTTTACGACTCCATTTACGAGTGTGTACTTTGAATATACATAATATTCCCAAAATTCTGTTCAGATAATATATACATCATTGACTTATACACCAGGTTCGAAGAAAACTATTGACAGATAGAAACGGCGTAGTTTATAATTAAAAATCGAATTACTCATCCTTATCCTTCTAGTTTTTTTTTTATAAAATAATATTTTTTTTAAGAAGCTTAACAATATTGTGGTCATCTTTTTTTTATTATTTAATTCAATTGTTTATATTTTGTTAATAAAAAAGTTTTTTTTTTTTTTATATACACATTCACAAAATATTTACGATTTAACCACAAAATATACTAAAAATAATTGTTTATTTTGGATTTTTTTTTGTGGATTAAAAACATCGTTGATGGTATTGATCCATTCATCTTGTATACCCTACTTTGTTGTTTAGTCAGGCCTACAACCTAGCTTCTAACACCAGCCATGTTGTGTGTGCTTATTTTATTCACGAGTGAAGGGACCTATAGTTTAAAGTAGACTGTGTACAACAGGTTTTTGAGAAACTTTCATGACAATTTGGTTGCTCTCAGAATTTTTGCTGGAAGACTGGTACGAGGAAGTCGTCGAGCGAGGGGTCAGACCAATGGTTCTCATCTAATAAACCAACATATTATCTACTAGACTATGGCTTGTCTTATCAGGGCACATAATTTATATTCCAGTTGAACTGATATAAAAACGTACGATTGAAGCTCTCAGCTAATTTCAACTTTCTCCACAAAAATTGATCACTGGATTATAGCTGTAAGGAGAACACTCTAGTGTTTTCAAATTCAAAGTTGATTATGAGGGGCATTTTGGTGACAAGTACCCGGAGGTCGAATTGACCCATTGTACAACGTCCTAGCTTCTCACACCACTTATGTTGTGTGCGTTAATTTTATACGTGAGTGGCGGGACCTACAAATTAACGTCGACTCCGACCGACAGATTTTTGAGAAACTTTTTCATGGCAAATTTTATTTACTCTCAGAGTTTTTTACCAGAAACCTGCTGAGATGAAATCGCCGAAGAAATATTTCTTTTTTCATATTTCGTTTTGATGCCTGACCTTGGATACGAACCCGGGCTTTACGTCTAATAAGGCAACACACTACCTACTAGACTACGGCGACTTCTAAAACAAAATTATGATCAGATTTCTTTCAATCATACAAACATACATGCATACATAATTGACCATTACAACCCTTAAGTTAGGATTACGAGTTTACACCATTTATGAGTGAGTGTCGGGATCTACAATTTAAAGTCGATTCTGAACGACAGATGTTTGAGAAACTCTCCATGGCAACTTTATTTACTCTCAGAGTTTTTGAAAGAAATTTGCTGAGAGGCTCAGTAGCGAAGAAATATGTTTTTCATATTTCATTTAGTTGGAGATGTCTGACCTGGAGTTTGAAGCGAGGCCTGTCGCCTAATATGCCAATACACTACCTACTACACTACGGCGACTCTTTCAATCAGTTTTGGTAATAATGCTACTGAAAACAAGCCAATTATTCTATAACAATTACTTATTTTGTTTGCATTAATATGCATAATATTTTATTAATACTTTTGTTATGTTTAAGACAAGTTTAAAGTTTTTAATTTTTAATTCTATTTTTAATTCTATTTCCAATATTTTTTTTCTATATAAACCGCAGTGTATTTTGGTTTTGTTATCAGTATCCAATTGAACTCTAAAGACAGTTAATAACTACTACACAAGAAAGATTATTTTTTGGTAAAATGCGTACGTTCTTAATTTTGGCAATTATTTGCACCTTTTTGGTCGCCCTTGCAATGGCAGGGAATGAAAATATTGAAAGCAGTCTACGTGGAGAAGTTGAAAATAAAATTCGTGAAAAACGTCAGTTCTATGGTGGTCGTGGCGGCGGCTTTGGTGGTGGCTTTGGTGGTGGTCGCTTTGGAGGTGGCCGCTATGGTGGTGGTGGCTTCGGTGGTGGCTTAGGTGGTGGCTTCGGTGGAGGCTTCGGTGGAGGCTTCGGAAGAGGCGGATTTGGTCATTATGGTTAAAAGCTAAACGATTGTTGTAAACGATGTGATATTTATTTTGAAATAAATGTAAATAAAAAATATCGTACGAAAAATTAAATTGTGTTTGAAATACTTGAATTATATCCTAAAAAAAAATATATGATATGTCTGTCACAGGTAAAATGATGGCATTAAAAAGAATCCTTAATTTTAAGTTAATTATTATAGCCTTTTGTGTACGTACCTAAGGCATCAAATATATGTTTGGAAAATAAATTTTATTGTTTCAATGAAGCTCGTAGGAATTTAATTGTGATATAATTTATGGGTTTTACAAACAATCCAAACCGAAAAAATTTAAACAAATTCACAAAATTTAAAATTTTTAAATATTTGGTTGCACTTGTTTTATACTCATTAGAATAAGAAAGGCTTCCTTGCATTTTTAAACTTAAGGTGACTTACGGGTGCTACCTAGCAGTCATAAGCTCTATTTTAAAACGTTGGTGTCTGGCAAGGTAACAAATATCAACTCGTTATAGGGGATCTGAAGCATATTGTACTAAACTTACCCATGGACATACATACATATATTGTTAAGGCTCAGCAGCTGACATATTTAGACATCTTTGGGTTACTAGACATTAGTGCAGATCGAATATTGGTCACTCGAAAATTGTGGAGAATGGAAACTATTGATATCATTTAACACACGCCATGGCACTATAACATCTCAAGGAAGTTCGGTATAACTATTCCAAACGTGCACCTTGTCAACGACTCTAACCATATTTTTATTCCATAACCGAAAATAAGTGAAGATCTGGTTGAAGGCATTGTTGAAACAAGGAAGTTCAGAATATCTCTTCAAAGAAGGCAGAATTAAGCAAATGGTATAACTACGGTGACCATTATTTGCATGAGAAAAAAGCGGACAAATATATAAAATTAAAAAACAAAAAAATTCTTTTATTATAATTAATATTTTATATAAAGGTTTTTAAAATCAGACATACATAAATAGGTACAAATAATATACACAAACTTAAATTCATACATATACATACATATGTACATATGAATATACTTATGTGTGTAAATTTACTACAAAATGTATTTTTTTAAGTACTGGGCCTGCTAGATAAAAATGTTTTAAATTCCTAACAGTCCATTTCTCTATTACATTTTATGGTCAAAAGAGATTCTTAAGTTCCTAGTCCCATTTAGGATTTTTCGGAAAACCAAATATTGTTAGATATAACAAAAACTCTTTCTATTGGTGCGTTGGACACTGGCAAAGCAAATAAGCAATCTAGTAATTTCAGGATGTTTTTATGACGTATATTTTTCGTTTCGAAAAATTTGCAAATTTCAACCCACTTTAATGCTGATTGTTTCAATATTTTTATTTGTTTAGCATTTGCATAGTTTTTTACATATATAAGTGAATTCATCAAAAATTTCGTTATTATTTATATTTAAATCATTTCTGATTTCTGTTACCTTTATTAACGACTTTTCAACTGAAGACCAAAATGGAATTGCATCTACAACACAGACCAAATATAGAGTTTACAACTCAATTTTATATGTAATTACAGCTAATACAAACGTTTTTACCGAATTAGTGGAAAAAGTGGACAAAAGCGAACATTTTGGAAAATAAATACTTTTTAGAAGTTACGTGTGGTAAAATAGTGGACAAATAGCGGACGCAAAAAAAAAAAAATAGTGGACAGCAGGTTAAAATATCGGACTGTCCGCTATAATAGTGGACGGATGGTCACCGTAGGTATAACGCACTTCTTCAAAGAGTCTGAATAGATTTTTACAGATGACTCGAAATTTGAAGAGTGCCTGGGTTGATGATATATTTTTAGAAACTTTTTAGAAGTTGCATGATATAGCTCACTCGACAGGACCATTGCAAAGTCATATTTTTATGAAAGTATCGACCATACAAGCTGCTTTCATAATTATGTGAGCAAACAATATCTCCACGAGAGATATTATCAGACTTTTGGGTATCGAAATGTCTACAAGAGCACTACGTTTGCAGATGTTTACCTTGAAGTTGGTTTTAAACTACCGCAGATCTTTTGACTAGATGACTGAACAGTACAATTTTTACATACATACATAATTGGTCATTACAACCCTTTGCTCAGTATTACGACCTAATTTCTCACACCACCTATGTTGTGTGTGTTAATTTTATACGTGAGTGGAGGGACCTACAGTTTAAAGTTGATTTCTACTTTTTCCTGGCAATTTTATTTACTCTCAGAGTTTTTGCCAGAAATCTGCTGAGAGGCTCAGCTCCGAAGAAATATGTTTTTCATATTTCGTTTAGTTGGAGATGTCTGAGCTGGAGTTTGAAACGAAGCCTTACGCCTAATAAGCCATCACATTACCTACTGGACTACGGCGACTCTTTTAATCAGTTTTGGTAATAATGCTACTGAAACCAATTCAATTATACTATAACAATTACTTATTTTATTTGCATTAATATGCATAATATTCATACTTTTATTACGTTTAAGACAAGTTCTTTACTTTTATTTTTGTTTTTAATTTGTAATTTTATTTTTAATTTTATTTTAAATATTTGCTTTGTCTGATGAAATATTTTCAATTACTTTTTTCTATATAAACCTCAGTGCATTTTGGTTTTGTTATCAGTATCCAATTGAACTCTAAAGACAGTTAATAACTACAACAGAAGAAAGATTATTTTTTGGAAAAATGCGTACGTTTTTAATTTTGGCAATTATTTGCACCTTTTTGGTCGCCCTTGCTATGGCAGGGAATGAAAATCTTGAAAGCAGTCTACGTGGAGAAGTTGAAAATAAAATTCGTGAGAAACGTCAGTACTTTGGTGGTCGTGGCGGCGGCTTTGGTGGTGGCTTTGGTGGTGGTCGCTTTGGAGGTGGCCGCTATGGTGGTCGTGGCTTCGGTGGTGGCTTCGGTGGAGGCTTTGGTGGAGGCTTCGGAAGAGGTGGATTTGGCCACTATGGCTAAAAGCTAAATGATTGTTGTAAACGATGTGATATTTATTTTGAAATAAATGTAAATAAAAAATATCTTACGAAAAATTAAATTGTGCATGTGTTTGAAATACTTGAATTATACCCCAAAAAAAATATATGAAAAATATATGTCACAGGTAAAATGATGACATTAAAAAGAATCCTTAATTTTAAGTTAATTATTACAGCCTTTTGTGTACCTAAGGCATCAAATACATGTTTGAAAAATAAATTTTATTGTTTCAATGAAGCTCGTAGGAATTTAATTGTGATATAATTTATGGATTTTACAAACAATCCAAACCAAAAAAATTTAAACAAATTCACAAAATTTAAAATTTTTAAATATTTGGTTGCACTTGTTTTATACTCATAGAATAAGAAAGGCTTCCTTGCATTTTTAAACTTAAAGTGACTTACGGGTGCTACCTAGCAGTCATAAGTTCTATTTTAAAACGTTGGTGTCTGGCAAGGTAACAAATATCAACTCGTTATAGGAGATCTGAAGCATATTGTACCAAACTTACCCATGGACATGCATACATATTTATGTATATTGTTCAGGCTCAGCAGCTGACATATTTAGACATCTCTGGGTTACTGGACATTAGTGCAGATCGAATATTGGTCACTCGAAAATTGTGGAGAAAGGAAACTGTTGATATCATTTAACACACGCCATAGCACTATAACATCTCGAGGAAGTTCGCTAGAACTATTCCAAGCGTGCACCTCGTCAACGACTCTAACCATATTTTTATTCAATAACCGAAAATCGTCAACGACTCTAACCATATTTTTATTCAATAACCGAAAATAAGTGAAGATCTGGTTGAAGGCATTGTTGAGGGAGAGTTCGATCGCGACTGTGATGAGTGACATACGCATTACGGAGATCAGAATCGTTGACTGACATTACATTAAAAACAATAACAACTTGATTGTTTCTTCTCTTTTTTTTCTAAAAACAAAAATAAAAAAAAAATATTTAAAAAGATAAGGCAAACAATAATATTATGAGTGAGCATGAAGCTGTAAAAAATAATATCAATATTATAAATAACAACAACAATAATATTAATATATAAAATTGTGAAATGGATTCGTACACAAAAAAACATCACAAAAACAATTATTATGCAGTTCTTAATACTGACAACGACAATCAATGTGATCAAAACTTGTTAAAGAAATTTGAAAAGCAAGTAAAAGAAAACAATGAAAAACATTAAAAATTAAATTCAGCTACTATTACAGCAATGAATAAGAATGTTTCGGCAACAAATACAAATAACGATACAGTGGTTAATAGCAATAAAAATATTAACAAAAAAATTCCACCAATAAACATTGTTGATATTGAAACAAGGAAGTTCGGTATAACTATTCCAAACGTGCACCTCGTCAACAACTCTAACCATATTTTTATTCAACAACCGAAAATAAGTGAAGATCTGTTTGAAGGCATTGTTGAAATAAGGAAGTTCAGAATATCTCTTCAAAAAAGGCAGAATTAAGCAAATGGTATAACGCACTTCTTCAAAGAGTCTGAAGAGATTTTAACAGATGACTCGAAATTTGAAGAGTGCCTGGGTTGATGATATATTTTTAGAAACTTTTTAGAAGTTGCGTGATGTAGTTCACTCAATAGGACCATTGCAAAATCATGTTTTTATGAAAGTATCGACCATACAAGCTGCTTTCATAATTATGTGAGCAAACAATATCTCCACGAGAGATATTATCAGACTTTTGGGTATCGAAATGTCTACAAGAGTACTACGTTTGCAGATGTTTACCTTGAAGTTGGTTTTAAACTCCCGCAGATATTTTGACTAGATGGCTGAACAGTACAATTTTTACATACATACATAATTGGCCATTACAACCCTTTGCTCAGTATTACGACCTAATTTCTCACACCACCTATGTTGTGTGTGTTAATTTTATACGTGAGTGGAGGGACCTACAGTTTAAAGTTGATTTCGACTTTTTCATGGCAATTTTATTTTTTTTTTTTTTTTTTTTTTTTTTTTTTTTTTTTATTATACAATATTAGATTTTCATTTCAATTTAGGCCTCAGCGCCAATAAGGCATTATTGAGGCAAGTCGGCAATATACATATATACTTAACAATAATATTGTATACTCAATATACAAATAAAATGTTAAAAAAAACTGATTAAAATAATAAATAAATATCTTATAATTTCGAATTCAAATTAGTTACATAAGAAGCGTTTCAATTAAACCACATAAATATTCCTTGCATAATGATTTGAACGTTGCTATTCTGCCGATTGATTTTAAATTAGGTGGTAAATCATTATACATATTACCACCTACATAATCAATACGCTGCTTAGTTCTTTCCAACCTGCATCTAGGAACTCTAAGGTTTGACATGTTCCGAGTATTGAAATGTGACTGGTTATGCAAAAATGTTATTGTCCGCTGACCTGTGCCGTGAACACTTTTAAATACAAATAACAAAGCCTGGTACTTGTGCAAACCACAAATAGGCAAAATATTTCTACAAACACTACTATATAGTGAAATTGTTGGATGTGTTCTTGGTAAATTGTATACAATTTTCAGTGCTTTATTCTGATAAGATTGTAATGATTTCTGAAGAATATTGTTCCTGTTGTAAGCATACACACAAGCTAAATAATTTAAATGTGGATGTATCAAACCATTATAAATCATTAGTTTACCTTTCACACTCAGCTTATTTTTAAACTTATACAATATACCTATAGCAGGAGCTATCTTATTCTTCACCTCATTGATGTGAACATCCCAGGATAAGTTACTCTGTAACGTAATTCCTAAGTATTTGACTGAGTGTGTTTCGCTAATAGATGTTCCATCGACATAAACAGAAAAGTTGTTATTCATACTAACTGCATGAGGTCGAAAACGAATTAATTTGGTCTTATCAGAATTTAATAATAAACCATTCAAACGCATAAATTCAAATAATAGAGACGCATCTCTCTCAATATGTGTTTTCAGAATAAGATCATGCTTAAATGGGTAGAACAAACATATATCATCGGCGAACATATACAGTTGACCGGTGAGATCCAAATTTCCCAAGTCATTCAAGTAAACTGAAAACAATAAGGGACCTAGTCCACTCCCCTGTGGTACACCATATTCAACAGTACTAAGAGAGCTTTTGCAGTGTCCAATTTGTACATACTGTTTCCTGTTAATGAAATAATTTCGGAACAATAATAGTTCCCGTCCTCGAACACCGTAAAATTCCAATTTCCGAAGCATTATTTCATGATCAACAAGATCAAATGCCTTTGAAAGGTCAAAAAACATACCCGCTACTCCACTGTTTCCTTCATCGAGACCATTGCAAACATATCTTACCACATTCAAGACCGCGTCTTGAGTACTTATGCCTCTTCTAAATCCAAATTGGTATTTGTATAAAAGGTTATTCTCCTCCAGATAAACCGAGAGCATATTATACAAAAGTTTCTCAAAAATTTTATCCAAAGTAGAAAGCACAGCAATCGGCCTATATTTATCCAAAGAAGATGCCTGAGCAGTTTTCGGAATGGGCACTATTCTATGAATCTTCAAAATATCAGGGTACTGTGAGGTCGTAATCATTTTATTGAAGATTTCAACTATAATTGTCGATATTTCATCAAAACATTCCCTTACAAACTTTGTAGATATATTATCAAATCCTGGAGATTTATTTACCTCCATATTACACACAATATCATTAACATCATCTACATTAATGATATTAAAATTAAAACAACTACGCGATGCCGTAAGTGTTCTTAAGTTGTTAAAAGAATCGCCAGGTAAAATATCAATCTTCTGTTTGAGTTCCCTTACGACAGAAATAAAATAATTATTCAAACAATCCACTTTGATCCGATCATCTTCAATAATCCTACCTTGTGAATCACTAAGTTTGACACCACTAGTTCCAGATCGACCAAGTATATTGTTGATAAACTTCCAACACTTTCTTGGATCATTTCCAGCTCTTTGCAAACAATCAGCATAATAATTTTCCCTACATGTTCTAACGGCCACTTTAATAACCCTACTTAATCTCTTCAAAACTATTTCAATGTTCCCATTATTCCTCGATCTACGTCTTTTCCTCAATAGTCTGTGCTTAAATGATATTAATTTTTGAAGATTTCCATTTATCCATGGAGTTAATTCAAACTGCAACGGCCTATTCAACTTCGTAACGATCGTTGAGTTGCCAACAGCTGTTTCAATACAAGATATTAATGTATTTGTCAAATCAGATGCATCAAAATCTGAATAATTACGTGGTAAATTATCCCTCAGATAGTCCTTAGCCCTATCATAATCATAGTAAGTTTTCAATATCTCAATATATCTTTCACTTTTAAAGCTACACTTCAATTTACATGAAAGTATATTATGATCAGAAAGAGTACACTCAACAGAATCAATGTAAAGCCTCTCAGACAAATTGCTAAAAATATGATCTATGCATGTTCCACTTCCAGGTCTCGTGATAAGATCATGAGCGCTGCTACAATCATAGTTCTGGAATAACGAGATTAGGTCCGTAGATGGAGAACCCTTTAGAAGATCAATATTTGAGTCCCCAAGAATTATCACTGGATCATGAGCTAAGTCATCCAACAAAACGTCAAGTAAATTTATAAAATACGCATCACTACATTTTTGTGATCGATAATATGACACAATTTGCAAAGGTTTAGATTTACTCTCAGAATTTTTCGCAGAAATCTGCTGAGAGGCTCAGTCGCGAAGAAATATGTTTTTCATATTTCGTTTAGTTGGAGATGTCTGAGCTGGAGTTTGAAACGAAGCCTTACGCCTAATAAGCCAACACACTACCTACTGGACTACGGCGACTCTTTTAATCAGTTTTGGTAATAATGCTACTGAAAACAATTCAATTATTCTATAACAATTACTTATTTTATTTGCATTAATATGCATAATATTCATACTTTTATTACGTTTAAGACAAGTTCTTTACTTTTGTTTTTGTTTTTAATTTGTAATTTTATTTTTAATTTTATTTTAAATATTTGCTTTGTCTGATGAAATATTTTCAATTACTTTTTTCTATATAAACCTCAGTGCGTTTTGGTTTTGTTATCAGTATCCAATTGAATTTTAAGGACAGTTTAAAACAACAACACACGAAAGATTATTTTTTGGTAAAATGCGTACGTTCTTAATTTTGGCAATTATTTGCACCTTTTTGGTCGCCCTTGCTATGGCAGGGAATGAAAATATTGAAAGCAGTCTACGTGGAGAAGTTGAAAATAAACTGCGTGAGAAACGTCAGCTCTTTGGTAGTCGTGGCGGCCATGGTGGTGGCGGATTTGGTGGTGGCGGCTTTGGTGGTGGCGGCCATGGTGGTCGTGGTTTTGGAGGTCGTGGCGGAGGCTTCCGTGGAGGCCACGGTGGAGGCCACGGTGGAGGCCACGGTGGAGGCCACGGTGGAGGTTACGGCCGTCGGCATCATGGCTAAAAGCTAAATGATTGTTGTAAACGATGTGATATTTATTTTGAAATAAATGTTAATAAACAATATCGTATGAAAAAATTAAATTGTGCATGTGTTTGAAATACTTGAATTGTATCCACAAAAAAAGATATGATAGGTCTGCCAGAGGTACTCGTAAAAGGATGACATTTAAAAGAATGCTTAATTTTAAGTTAATTATTACAGCCTTTCGGGTATCTAAGGCATCAATTATAGGTTTGAAATATAAATTTTATTATTGCAGTAAAGTTCGTCGGAATTTAATTGTGATATAAATTATCGGTTTTACAACCAATCCAAACTGAGAAAATTTAAAAAAATTCACCAAATTTTTAAATTTTAAGTACTTGGTAGCACTTGTTTTATACTCATTAGATTAAGAGAGACTTCCATGGCTTAAGGGAGCTACCCAGCAGTCATTAGTTCTATTTTGAAATGTTAATGTCTGGCAAGATAACCAATATCAACTCGTTACATGAGCTATGAAGCATACTACACTTACCTCTGGACATACATACATACATATATTGTTAAGGCTCAGCAGCTGACACATTTAGATATCTCTGGGTGACTAAACATTAGTGCAGATCGAATATTGGTTACTTGAAAATACTAAAAAATGGAACGTTTGCTAACATACGCCATTGCACTATAACATTTCAAGGAAGTTCGGTACAACTATTTCAAACGTGAAGGTATAATTAAACTGTTGAGCGCACCTAGTCAACGACTCTAACCATATTTTTATTAAATGATCGAAAATAAGTGGCATTGTTGAAACAAGGATGTTAAGTATATCTCTGCTAAGCAGACAGAATTAAACAAAATGGTATAACGTACTTGTTCGAAGAGCAGGTCTATCCAGATAACTCGAAATTTGAAGAGAGCCTGGGTTGATGATATATTTTTAGAAACTTTTTAAAAATTCGTGATGTAGTTCACTCGACAGGACCATTGCAACGTCTGCGATATGAAGGTATCGACCATACAAGCTGCTTTCATAATTATTCGAGATAGACAATATCTGCATGAGAGATATTATCAGACTTTCGGGTATCGAAATGTATGCAATAGGTTCGCGTATATAGGTTTGAAGAAGGTTTTAAACTCCCGCAGATCTTTTAACGAGATGGCTGAATAGTACAATATTCACATGAGATATTTAGGAAACTGCAGAGTAGATCAAATGGCCGGACATGATACTACCCCGAAACTAATGGACTACCCTAGCATGCTTAGGGTAGCCCATGGGGTAGCTTAGGTAGCTAAAAATATGGGCAAAATAGCATAGCAAATCCTGTTGTCTAAAGTTGTACCAGTTATATCAGAAAAATAATAGGTACGCCACTGTCACACATTGAGATTACATGAGAAAAAATAAGTAAAATCTGTAAATGGCTGATTGCGGCCCAGTCAAAAATATTGATATTGTTATCTTTGAATCATTTTTAATGTTTATGTAGAGTCATTAACACCATAAGAAGTCTCATATCCACTTTGACATAAGACAGCATAAAATTTCGAAGGATTTGAACACAACTTATTGGAACATCATAGTAGGGAATTTATCCCCAAACGACAATAGCTCCTCCATGCTTAAAATTTCATAGTTAATTACATACATACGTAGTTATATAGAACGCATATATATAACAATCAATATTAAACCCGGGGGTTAAACATTTCTTAGAGGAAATCAACCCAAGTCCAAAGTAAATCTTTTTATTTATTTCTAAATTTCAGTTCTTTATTACAAGACCACATAAGGTGAAAGACGGTCGCCAAGTCTTTTAGTATGCCTACGAAAAAGTCAGTGGCCCGTGAATTGCTATTGTGCGATGCAGTTGCCGTAGTCTAGTAGGTGGGTGGTGTGCTGGCTTATTACCCGTGAGGCGACGGTGTAAACTCCAGGTCAGACATCTTCAACTAAATGAAATTTGAAAAAAAAAAATTTTTTATTTGAGATTTGCTCTCAGCAGACTTCTGGCAAAAATACTCTGACGGTAAATTAATAAAATTACCACAAAAATGTTTCTCAAAAATCAGTCGTTCCGAGTCGACTCTAAACTGTAGACTGTAAATGGTCTGAGAAGCTAGGTGGTAATCCTGAGGATTGTAATGACCAATTATGTATGTATATATGTAGTTGAGTCATTAAGAGCTTAGAATTGACAATGTGGTAATAAACTCTGCTAACGCCGCATAGCAATACAGAGTTTCAAATTTAATTACACTTCATTAATATAAAATCCATAGCATTGCCATTATTTAAAAAATTTTTTAATTATCATTAAACGTGAATTCTAATGTTGTTATGATTTCGATTTAAGAAATGGATTAGTCATCGTAAACGTAAAATATTATGTCAACTTTTTAAGAAATTCTAGATTTTTGTTAATAAAAAGTCCCCTTTCGAATAAAACTTGATATTTGTTTATATTCAATATTTATTTATTGACATTTTGTTTATCAAATATAAAAAAAAAAATCATGTTTAAAAAAGTCATATCACAAACTGTTAATTACGTATTTAAAAAATTGCTTCTATCGAAAGTTGAACAACTTTCTCAAGTTTTGTACTCTACATTCTTAAGATGGAGAATTAAGAATACTGTGGCGCTTTACTAAATACATAGTTATTATCAAACTGTCGAAAGTACACTGTCTCAAATAATTGTCCGTACACCAGACTATTTTTACAAAACATATTTCCAAAAACTATTTACCTGATTTTAATAGAGTAAAATAGTTTTGAAATAGTTTTTTTTGTGATTTTTGTTATTGCTCTCACTTTGATGTGCATTTTTATAGTCCATTAAACCGCATAACTATTGATAACGTAGAATATATTATAATAATATATTTTAAATAGAATGGTGTACGTTTAATAGTTTAAATATAGGATTTACTTTTAAAATCAATTTGTATTCTAATAACAATTTCTTAATATAGGGTAGTCGTACCATTAACTAACTAACTGACGTCAATATTTTTACCTTTCACTACATTTCGGGTATATTGTGTTTGTGATAATTTTGGCAACATTTAAGCGTATGAATCGAAGAATCACTTCAAACTAAACCGTTTGACATAGACTTGCTATGTAATAAAAAATGCATGTGAAATTTAAAACAAATACTGTCTGTTACGGACAAGTGTGGTTGATTTTTGTTTAGAATTTGTAAATTAAAATTGAATTTTCACTCAAATAATATATGTTTTAATATTCAGACTACAAAATGCGTTATATAAAGGGTCCGCAAAATAACTTTTTTTTTGAAAATGCTTTAAAAAAAAACTACTGAATATTTTCTCAAATTTCTTTTTTATTTGAAAGTACAATTCTTCCGGTTAATAATGGAATATAATTTCATTCAAATGGCTGGCTCGGCTGGCCATGCAGTAGCCTACACGATCGGTCCAATTTTTAAGCACATTATCGATTGTGTGCAGCTGTATTTCACCAATGGCTTCACGAATATTGTCCTTTAAAGCGTCAATTGTCTCTGGCTTGTCGGCGTAACACTTATCTTTGACGGCACCCCACAAATAATAGTCCAACGGTGTCAAATCGCAGCTCCGAGGTGGCCCAATTATGCCTCTGGACCAAAATCCGCACCAAACAGTGACTCGTTTTGGGTGCGTCGGCTTTTCAATATGTGCGTGCGGGTTTACTGTGCCCCAAATGCGGCAATTTTGCTTGTTTACATACCCGCCAAGATCAAAATGAGATTCATCTGAAAATATGATTTTTTTTTTTGCCAAAATCGGCATCTTCTGTAAGTCGATCGCAGCTGAGGCAGCCATTTGAATGAAATTATTTTCCATTATTAACCGGAAGGATTGTGCTTTCAAATAAAAAAAGAAATTTGAGAAAATATTCAGTAGTTTTTTTTTAAAGCATTTAAAAAAAAAATAAAAGTTATTTGGCGGACCCTTTACATGGATAGATAATATTAACAAAGGCAGTCTGACGGGAGCCCTCACCAGCGCAGACATCTCAAACCAAACGAAATATGAAAAATATTTCTTTGGCGACTTGCTGTCATCAGTCGTCTGGCAAAAGCTAAATAAAATTGCCATGATAAGTTTCTCAAAAATCTGTCATTCGAAGTAGACTTTAAAGTGTAGGTCGTACCACTCACAACATGGATGCTGTGAGACGCTTGATCGTAATTCTGAAATAAATTAAGTAAAATTTTAATTTTTTTCATATTGTAAGTTAGTTTCACATGCGAACGGATAGCACCGCTAAAGAACGAGTTTTCGTTTAACTAATCGACATAAAGTCATCGTGGTCTAGTAGGTAGTGTGTTGGCTTATTAGACTGAAGGCCCGAGTTCGAATCCCAGGTCAGACATCAAAATGAATATAAAAAAAAATATTTCTTCGGCGACTTCCTCTCAGCAGATTTCTGGCAAAAACTCTGAGAGTAAATAAAATTGCCATGAAAAGCTTCTCAAAAAAAAAAAAAAAAAAAAAAAACTGTCGTTCGGCGTCGACTTTAAACTGTAGGTCCCGCCACTCATGTATAAAATTAACGCACACAACATAAATGGTGTGAGAAGCTAGGTCGTAATCCTGACTGAAGGGTTGTAATGATCAATTATGTATGTAATCGACATAAAAATTTTATATTTGTGCTAACAAGTCTATTTATTTTACTAGAACGCAATCATTTTTGAGCATCTTCCCTCCCTTATGCACTTGATTGGTATAGCACAACATGAGAGTTGTATTATATTTTCAATCGAGTATAAGTGGCATTACGTCAAATGAATATTTCCTTAGGAAACCAACCACTTGAATGCTTCTATCAACAGTTGCCCAGAACATCAGAGATACTGGCCATCCATAATTACAGACGACCATACAGTACGAGTCAGTAAGCAACATCCGCTGTTGTGATTCCATTTACCTCATATTATGACTCTTCGTATACTTAACCATAAAGTTTGATTTAAGCCGATAATGGAAAAATTTTAAGAAGATAGAATTAAATAATCTGAATTACGTCTTAACTTATCTGTGAATAGTAGTGAATAGTTTTTTTTTTTGCATTTCTATTTCAATTAAATTTAAAAGCTAAATAGTAAAGCAGTGTACAAAACAATCGTATTTGACTGATTTTTGATATTTTCAAAATTTATTTTTTGCTTTGTTTTGTTTGTTTTGAAGATTTCATAGGCGTTTGTTTAAAAGATATTGAATTGGTTTCCCCTCAACCCGTACCAATTTGTTTTAAACAATCGAAAATATAGTATCTTTCAGTAATTTATGAGGCATTAACCGGTTTTAAAATATAAACAGAATACTTATAATCTTATTTGTGTTTGTGTTTTTGTTTTGTTCATTTATTTCCTTTTTCTTTCTTTTTTTTTAAGAAAGTGTTAAAAATTAAGATACAATTAAAAACATGTTAAAACGTTTTAAAACCAATCATATTTTAAAACCAATCATTAATTGTTATATTTTGAATTAATACACGAGTTGTTACGTAAGAAATTCTAGAATTAGTACATCTTCATAAAGAACCAGATGTCCCTTTTATGTGTCGCTGCGAAAGTTATAGCTTCTTACACCACTCTTGAGCATCTCTCTATCATGCCTCACAGATCATGAACGAAGCAGAACAAACCTTCGTAAACGATGGCAAAGGGCAGATTTGACTCCAAGAAAAGTACCGCTGTGTGTTTAGATGAATTGCAAGGAATTGCTCATTATGAGATTAAGGGAATTAACAAGATTAAGGAAAGTAATTCAGTAGTTGCCGTTGTCTAGTAGGTAGTGTGTCGGCTTATGAGACGTAAGGCCACGGTTCAAACCGGTTCAGCAGATTTCTGGCAAAAACTCTGAGAGTAAAATAAAATTGCCATGAAAAGCTTCTCAAAAATCTGTCGTTCGGAGTCTACTTTAAACTGCAGGTCCCGTCACTCATGTAACGCATACAACATAAGTGGTGTGAGAAGCTAGGTCGTAATCCTGACTGAAGGGTGGTAATGACCAATTATGTATGTATGTATGTGTAAGGGAAGTAAATCATTTAAAATGGCCAGAATTATTCAACAAAATATATGTTGTATTCAATTATGACAACGAAAAAACTCACAAAACTCTGATTGCCCAGCAGAAACTGTGATAGTTTGGTTGGAAATTTTTTAAGCATCTATCATATAGATCGGGAGTTTGTCTCAGCGGAACTCTTTAACTGGTATTATTTAATTTTTTTACCTGCAAAACGCCAGAGGATCAGTTTTTCGGTTTAGTGTGCTAAGCAAGAATAGTTTTAGGTACGTATTGATAAAGACTGGAATATCGGCTATATCTGCTATTAGCTACTCGTACCTTCCAAGTTTCGCTTTCATCGAGAAGTATTAATTTCGAGTTCGTAGTTCGTAGGGACATTATTAAAGAATTTATACTTAATAGAGGCATAAATATTGTTGCACACATTTTATGCTATAAAATTAAATACAATACATGCATATATGTTTTGGAACCAATTTTTGAAAACACATATTAATATTTATTGTAGTTATAGTTTAATGATCCGGCGTAGAATTTTATTGGAAAGTCCAAGTCTGTTTATGGAACATGAATGAATGGTTAAGTAGTTTTGCAAGAGCTTCTAAAACAGTTTTTTTGGTAAACTTTAAGCGACAGATGCATCCTTAGAAAATTGTCATTGTGCTTACCAAAAGGTTTTTGAATCTTTTCCTTGTATTTTGTTTTCAAAGCTGCAGTGTTTGAAAGCTTCAAGTCGTTTTCAATAATACGGCTCATAGACTATTGTGAGACACTTACCGCATTGTTTTATGCAGATGTAAGTTTTTGAGGGGCCTATTCCCTTAGAAGACCTATTTATGCCCGTATGTCTGAAATATTACAACATTAAAATGTCCACCACGGCTTCTCTGGGTGGAGTGCATTTTAAATGTGACGCTTTCCGGACCGTTATCGTTTGAGACTTATTCGCATAGACCTGCGATTTAAAAGAATTTCACAATAAAAAGTCTAACTTAGATAAATCAGACGATCTCGGTGGGCAGTTCATATCACCTCCACGTGGGATGAAAATGTTCTCAAACTGCTCGTGCAGAATATCCAATGTGGCATGAGATGTGTGTTACGTAGCGCCATTGCACTGCATGTGACTGCAACAGAACGTGGTTGGCCATATCATATAATTTAGACATAAAGAATTTGATAATAATCGACCTATAGTGCTCGCAGTTGACAATTATGAGCTGGACAACATCATTTTCCAAAAAGTATGGATCGATGACGTCGCCACACCAAACCCTGACTTTTTCTGAATGTATAAAATGTACTAGGATCTCAGGCGGTTTCATTACTGAATGATGCGGTAGACATTTTGAAGAATTTCACCAAAACATTTCCATATTAGAACAACGATATCAGCAGAACCAGAGTTCATCCATGTTGGCAGATAACTATTGAGAGTTATAAGTTAACACTTCTGAAGCTCAAAGACTTCATTGTATTGATAAGAAATTAGAAAATAGATGTGCGCCACAAAAGTTTTCAACATATTTTTTTTCCATTATTTACCAGTATTATGAAGTGCTTAGTCTTTCATTTATAAAAGTTCATTCATAATATTATTTACATACATACATATGTAAGTATGTAAAAAATAGTCAAACTGACAGTTTCATAATAGACAGACGTAGTAAACAGATTCTAAAATTACACATGTTTTGTAAACAAATTTAAAGAAGTTTTTTGAAATTTTGTTTTCTTTTAAAGGGAATTTCCCTACAAAATGCGTGTATGTTTTTAACAAATTTCTAGTTTTTATTCAACGATGGTTGTTATTTTTGTTTTCTATTTGCAAAATGTTTGTTTTTAATGTTGTTTTTTTTTGGTTTTGTATTATTTTGAATGATATAGATTTTAATAAATTAATTAAAGTATTATCAATAAATAGATTTCTTGCGGTTAAAACAAGTTCTGTGATTTAACTTTCAAGCGAAAATTCTATTCTATTCATGAGTTTTATTCAGAATTTGCCACTATATAAGCAGTAAATTTCAATCTAGTGAGACAGTATCCAAATAAGCTTCAAAGATATTTAGAACTATTTTAGAAAACCAATCAATATTGGCCAACAATGCGTGCCTTTTTAATTTTCGCTTTAATCTGCACCGTTCTGGTGGCCTGTGCTGTTGCCGACAATGGAAGTTTTGAGAGCAGTTTACGTCACGAAGTTGAAAACAAAATTCGTGAGAAACGTCAATTCGGTTTTGGAGGATTAGGAGGTTTTGGAGGAGGTGGTTTTGGAGGTGGTGGCTTTGGCTACAGACGCTATGGTTATGGTGGTTACGGAGGTTATGGTGGTGGCCTTGGAGGCTTTGGTGGTGGCCTTGGAGGCTTTGGAGGTGGTTTTGGAGGTGGTGGCTTTGGCTACAGACGCTATGGTTATGGTGGTGGTTATGGTGGTTACGGTGGTGGTTTCTACGGTTAAAAGTTAATTAAATGTTATTAATTCTTAACATTGTGATGGTTATGTATATTATAAAAATACTTGTTAAATAAATAATCTTAAATTAAAAATTTATTTTTGTGTATTTAAACGAATGCCAAATGTGTAATGGAAACAATCATTCAACGTGACGATCGAATTATTGTATAAATAAGCCAACTATTTTAATTAGTCAATTATGAATATGGTTCATATTTTTAGCATAGAGAAGTTGATGTTTCTTGCCTTTGCTCTTGTAGCTCTAAAATTAAAATACGAACAAATGGTTCAAATGATTAAAAACTGCTTGAAGATGAAAGCGTAGCTTTCAGTTAACATCCACTCTGTGACGGTTTTCTCAATATTATTGTATGATATTATAGAGTTTTTTGATTACAGTTTACTCGGCATTAAAATGGTCAGATTACAAATGGGCAAACCATTTAATTGTAATTTTTAAATTAATTTTTAATTTTTTTAGTAGTCTTCTTCAATTTTTGTGAACAAAAATTCGTTCAACATGGCCCGATAACGATCGCCATTGACTGTAACGGCCACTCCTTGCTCATTTTCGAAGAAAAATGGCCTAATTATGCCTCTGGACCAAAATTCGCATCAAACAGTGACTCGTTTTGGGTGCGTCGTCTTTTCAATGTATGCGTGCGGGTTTTTTGTGCCCCAAATGCGACAATTTTGCTTGTTTACATAGCCGCCAAGATCAAATTAAGCTTCATCTGAAAAGATGATTTTTTTTGGCCAAAATCGGCATCTTCTGTAAGTCGACCACAGGCCCACTTAGCGAAGCGAAAACGCGTATACACAACCATATTCGTTCAGCGGAAGGATAAAACTAATTATCTGTCAAATCAGACGATCACGAAATAAGCACTAGTTGAAAAAAAAAACGTTAGATGGCGGACCCGATATATGGGTATCTTACTCATTTTCTATGGGTATCTTACTCATTTTCTAAATTGTAGTGTAATCCCTTCAGCCAGGATTACAACTTAGCTTTTCATATAACTTGTGTTGTATGTCTTCATTTTATCCATGAGTGGCAGTTTAAAGTCGTTTCCGAACGACTAATTTTTGAGAAAATTTTCATGGCAATTTTGTTTGCTCTCAGAGTTTTTGCCAAAAGACTGCTGAGTTGTAGTCCTGACTGAAGGGTTGTAATGACTAACTATGTATGTATGTACATACTTATGTATGTAAAGATAAGCATAAAATTCGGTTTAAAACTTAATGTGCTTTGTACTCTGTTTTTCTGCAAAATTTTTCAAATCTTGTGAATTGGTTGAACCGCCAGTTTCAAGAGTTTGTAGGCATATGGACAGTTGATGATTATATTTGAAAGACAAATTTTTATTTTTTAGCCGTTATCATCAAAGAGTTTTTATTATTCTTGAGGGACGGACTGTTTATTTCTTATAATTCGTTATGCAGAATATTTTACCATTTTTAGATTATCACTTCCACTACAATATACCTGAAAAAGAAAATATCATTGACGACATTTTTCACCACAATTTTCTAAACATGAGAAATTTACGTTATTTGGAAAAGAAAAAAAATATGGACTGACGTTCTGTATTTGTATCTCGAAACTATTTGTAAAAAGTGACTTTAAAACATATGGGGATTTTTTTTCGTGAATCCATGATAAGAATAGCAAAAGTTTGATTTATTGTTTACCAAAGAAAATAAAAAAAAAACATTTTAATTTGCATTTTTGTAAAACAAGTTCCATCTTATGTTTGAATCTACTCATTTTGAGGACAAGAAAGTATTATCAATCTGTTCATATGTTTGATACGACAAACAAACCTTATTAAATTGTTGGCTCTTTGGTCCAAACAATTTGTGTGTCTTGAAGTTATATTTACTCTACTGGAATTCTTACACATTAGTTCTTATATTTGCAACACGGAACCACCATAGTGGTTGCTTCGAAATTATTCAGTCATGTTCTTCCAGTTTCTACATGGAACTCAACACACTTTCTGTTGATCAATTCTTCCAATTTTAGTTGATTTCTTTCTCTCTTAATCGGCCATTACAACCCTTTAGCCAGGATTACAACTTAGCTTTGCACACAATGAGCGGCAAGACCTTCTGTTTAAAGTCAACTACTATGTACAACAGATTCTGTAGAAATTTTACGTGAATGTTATGTTTAATCTTACATCTTTTGCCACAAGACTGCTGAGAGGAAAGCAATATTTTTTCACATTTCAGTTTCTCTAAAATGTCTGAGCCTTGGCCGTCTGTGGTTTTAACAGAACGCTGCTGTGTGACACACACCTCGTGCCATATTTGATGATCTGCATGAGCGATATGACGAAAATGTCATCGCACGTGGTGATGTGAACTGCCTACTGATATCGCGCGATTTTACAAAGTTAGACTTTTTCTTGGGCGGTTCTTTTATGTCGCAGATGCATGCGAATAAGCCTCAAACTACAGAGGTCCTTAAGGTCAACATACGTGCATACATAATTGGTCATTACAACCCATCCGTCAGGATTACGACCTAGCTGCTCACATCACTTATGTTGTGTGTGTTAATGTTACACAAGAGTGGCGGGACCTACAGTTTAAAGTCGACTCCGAACGACAGATTTGTTTTGAGAAACTTTTCATGGCAATTTTATTTTACTCTCATGGTTTTTGCCAGAAATATGCTGAGAGGAAATGACCGAAGAAATATTTTTTCATATTTCGTTTTTGTTGAAAATGTCTGATCTGAGGTTAGAAAGACCCATTATTAATTTTAGAGTTATTTACGGGCACTATGAAACTTAACTTTGTGAAGAGTTTATTATTTAAAGATTTTTTTATTTAAAATTTGGTTTGGTGTAGCGTACATTACAACCGTTTGAAGCTTACCCAACTTTATTTTATTTTATTTCAAAAAATTTATTTCAAAAATTTATAATAAATTTGTAATAAAAACAAATGTTTCCAGAATTTATTAATTTATTATAATTAACGTAAATTTTGTTTCGTTATTTATTTTGCGTTTCATATAAAAATCAAAAACATTCCTTTCATATTAATCAGTACAAATTTAGATTTAATCCAATAACAATCAAAATCTGTAATACATTGAGAAAAATATGCGTGCGGTATTCGTATGGGCTTTAATTGGAATATTTTTGGTCTCAGTGACCTTAGCGAACAATGAACAGTTGGAGAACGATATTCGAGAACAAGTTGAAAACAAAGTTCGAGCAAAACGTCAATTCGGTTTTGGATTGGGTGGCTTAGGAGGATTTGGTGGTTATGGTGGTTACGGCCACGGACACAGTTATGAATATGGTTATAACCAAGGCTTTGGATATGGCGGTGGTCTTGGTGGCTTTGGCGGTTATGGTGGTCTCGGTTATGGTGGTTATGGTGGCCATGGTGGAATAGGTTTTTATGGTTAGAGAGACATGTGATAAATAGTGTGTATTAAATAAGATAAAATTAAAGTAATTTTTAAAGGAAATAAAAATTAAATTACTTCACCAACAAAAACTATTTATATTCTAATTTGAGTCTTGAAACCATCGGTGCAAATAAGGTTCATTGTGCAAAACCATTTATATGAACCGCAATCCTAAAGCTTTCAAGGGTTTAGGCATTTAAGCACTACGTGTAAGGTATATGCTCCGAGATTTAATTTTTTTTTGATGTAAAATAAATAAATGAGTAAGTAAGTTATTAAATAAATTATTAAAAAAATCTGCAACAATTTTTCTTATCTTATCTCTCTTTCGGCAAAGGCATCATGAATGCTGGCATTCAAATGCTCAATTGTCTCTGGTTTGTCGGCATAAAACGTTTCTTTAGTGACGCCCCACAGAAAATAGTACAACGGTGTCAAATTGCAGCTTCTTGGCGGAAAACTAACATCACCATTTCGGCCGTTTAAATGACCATCAAACGTTTGTCGCAATAAATCGATTGTGGCATGAGATGTAATCAGCTATCATGTTGAGATAGGTCTCTACAGTGACCGTAATGGTTGCGTCGTCCACATTTTTATAGAAATATGGACCAATGATGCTTCCGCCATACAAGCCGCACTAAATAGCCACTCGTATTGGATTTCTGTAAGACCACGTGTTGGTTTTCTCAGCCCCAAATACGACAATTTTGCTTATTGACATACCCACCAAGAAGAAAATGAGCTTCATCCTAAAAGATAATTTTTTTTTTGTCAACTGCGACATCATCATGCTGTTTCTTGTTAGCGAAGCGAAAACGAAGCGGATGGTCATTGTCCTCAACTCTTGAACCTATTAAACTTTGTAAGATGTCATGGTGCGTGAAATGTACAATTCTTGAGAACGATGACAATCTCAGCCACAGCTTCGATATGTACGACCACGCTCACGTCTTGGGGCATCAACAATAAAACTAGTTTCACAAACTTCAGCAATAAACTTGCGTATACCGGGCACTGTTGGTCCTTCTCTGCGACCAAATTTTGTACGACATTTTAATGCAATTTCAGACCAATTGCCGTTGTTTTGGAAATAAATTTCCGATAAATCCCAATGTCGCTCAATCGTAAATCGATTCATTACGTTCAGTGGAGATAATATACTGTATTTTGTGACAGAATAAAGTGACATAAGTATTGCCAGATTTGAAATAACCGATGGTTCAAATTTAAGCTGATAGATGGCCCACCCGATAGATCAATACGAACGAAAATCAAATTATTCGAAATGAATGCAAAATCTACGTTAATGCTACCCATCAGGAAGTATACGAACAGTTCAAAAAGAACTCAAGTTACCCAAATTTAATCTGTGATGGAGCAAAATAAAACCTCTAAACCAAGATGATGATCGAGCAAATGACCATTTTCTCTGTCTGTCATGCAATAATTGTAACACTTGAAAAGTAAATTGTTGGTGTAGGATACTTATGTAGTCAAATCTTACTGACAGTTATTTTCATTTCATTGCCAGACTATATTCGTATATATTTCATAGCGTTTCTAAGTGATTAAGTTTTTTTCATTTTTATCTTGAACGGCCCGACCAAATGGCCGTAATTAACCCCAGACAAATAATTTCGACATTCAGTGGCTGTGGCAATAACTGTGATGAATTTTAATATTATTTGTTCACACTTACATAGGTTATGAACATTTTCAAATCCGCTCTACCACACACACACACACGTAAAAAAAGACAACTAAATTTTCTGATAAATTTGGTTTTATTTTCAATTTATGGCCAAAGTGGTTGGAAAAAAAACAAACAAACAAACAAACAGTCAGTATACACAAGCCTCGTATGTAATAATTAAAAGGGTTAGTCATTAATATTTTTAAGTAGCACCGAGTAGCAGGGGTATCATACATAAAACATGTGGACCAAAAATCACCCTGTTATGATGTCATAAGAATAAAATTTCCAAATAAATTTACATATGAATTTATTATTGGCTAAACAGCATCTCTTACTCCTTTTCAGATTTAGAAAAACTATACGACAAATGTGGGACTTAAAACAAGTGGGTGAATGTCATACATAGCTGAACTGAAGATATTTTCTACAGGAAGTATGAAACATTGAATTTTAAGATAAGCATAATGTATTTACGATGGCAATCAGCAGTATAATATAAAAAAAATGTTAAATCCAATAGACCCTTTTTTTAAGCCAAAACAGATTGTAGATCAGTGTAGATATACTGTTTTGGTTCGTACACTGACTCATGGTTATGGATTGGTGTTCGCAAAATGATCGGAAATGGAAAACCATAAATATTAAAATAGGTTGCTAAGCGAACGGAATCCAATAAACATTGGAAAATGTACCTGTGTTTTAGGACAGCTAAAACTATCAGGACTCATGAGACTCACATCATTGAGAAGTCGAAGAGAGCCAGCATGGCTAAGCGATTTTCTTTTCTTTCTTTTTTTTTTCCTCTTTACACAAATCGTGGGACTAAAAATTAAAGAATTAACAAAAAGAGTTAAAAAAGAGATACAAAAAGAGAAAATCCTCTCATATATAAGCCACGAAAAAAACTTAATTTCTCTGAACTTGCTGTCTTTAAATTTTGTATACAATATTTTGGGTCACACTTATTTTATTCTGTGCTTAATAATTTCTAATTTTACCTAAATGCCATCATAACAACAAAATACTCCTGACGTTAGACAACAAAACCTTGAAAACTCTTATAACGTTACTTTTCCGCCATAACTTTTTCGTACGTGATGAACATTTAATGTGTGCCACTTCCGTTCTAATTCTATTAGACAAAAAGCTTAATAACATACGATGTTGTAAAACACAAATTAAACCTTATCATTGGCAATACATGCCTGCTCCTTAGAACTCCATTGTATGGTATGCGTAAGTGTTGTTTACCAGCACACAGCCAACTTACGAAATCGACCAGGCCTAAAGTTTAGCATTTAATATGCGTTGTTGGCCATACTATGGTAATGGTTAAAAATGTTGGCTTGTTTAACTAGTGCCATTAAAATAATCTTAATTTCCTTGAGTTTTGTTTGCACGCAATGTAATCGTTGTTAGCAGTCGTGACTTTGAAATATAGGAAGGATACGTAGGAGTAGTTTGTATTGAAATGGTTTCAAAAAGGATTTCTTTTAAGTGTCAACGATTAGAAGCGGATATCCTTGTTAGGTTATAAGAAAACAAATAAAAGTTTAATTTTGCATAAATTGTTTATGGAAACAAAAGAAGTCCACAATGCATTAAATACCGTGAGGAGTATTAGATAATGTAGCTTTGATGTTAAAAGAGAAAGTTTTTACCCAAAACCCGTTGTGCGTCGCTTGTAATCTGCCATAATTTTCAAACAAACGAGCAAAAAGCCATTTTAGTAGTTAAATAGATTAAATGAATGGTTGTAGTCGCCATAGTCTAGTAGGTAGTGTTAGCTTATTGGACGTGAGGCCATTTCCTTCGAGGAAGTTGAAAATTCGGTGACTAATTGGCTTTGATTTAAAAGAGGAACAGTTTTATTAGCTTGGAATCCACAAATTGCCTGTAAGAGGGAAAAATGTGTAGCCGGTAATGTAAAGTAGTTTTTACTTCCCCTTTAAAAATGCTCATTTTATACCGATACACTTGGTAGATAGAAGTTGGAAGAGTAGCAAAGTGTAGATTCAGTTCTGATATCACTATAACTGCTTGGCCCTTTTATTTGTAGATCAGTGTGATATACTGTTAGCCCTAGTCATGGTTATGGGTTGATATTCGCAAAATGATTGGAAGACCATAAGCATTAAAACAGGTTGCTAAACGAACTGAATCAAATAGACATTGGAGAATGTATCTGTGTTTTAGATAAGCTTCTTTAGCATAGCAAAAAATGATTTGCAAGCATTACATTACAACTCAATTTATTCGACTTACCTCATTGAGAGTTCGTACGCATAAGTCTGCGTTTCCTTCATCGGGAAGGAGGCTGAAATAGGATGTCAAATGATTTGTGTCAACAGTCAGTATGGCTAAGTGATTTTCCTCGGCATGGTGGATCACTTTACAGGTGGAACATTCCTCTTTACACAACTCGTGGAACTAAAAATTAAAAAAAGTTAAAAAAGGCGTGATAAGAGAAAAAGTTCTCTTATATAAAGGCCGAGAACAAAACTCGGTGAAAACCATGTTCGGTTCAAAGTTTTCGATAAGATCTCAAAGATCTCAGGAGACTCTGGGAGTTGGAGTCATTACTTGACGTTGCATTATCGACAATCAAGCGAGCGGCATTGCTTTTGACCAAAGACTTTTATAGGATTTGCTTTACTCAAAGGCTACTTGCCATACAGATAATCTCTTCCATCTGTCGAGAGTGGAGATTGGTAAACTAAGAGGCTTCTTCTTTTTCGTAACGAGTTATTGTGGTAAAAAACTGCTCATTATTTCTGAGTTGAATTTTTGGTTTCAAAGATGCGATAAATTTTTATTTACAGAACAATGTGTGGAAAGTTTTATTCCAACGAATTTTTCATCAGGAATTGAACCTTTTGTTCGATTTAAAAAATCGATTTAGAAAATCGTTCAAAAGAAAGAAAATATTTGAAATAAAATTTCAAAAACAGCACGATAACCGTAGTGAGATGATGCGTTGTGGGTAATTGCAATAAAGCTTGATCACTGAAGTTCGTTTCAGAAACACTTTTCCATTTAAGGTAACCATAATTTTAATAAAATTTTTAAAATATTTCCATACACTTAATGCCACACTTAAAACAAGAAAAAAAATGTTCATACCTTAACCTACGTTCGAGTTATTCGTAAACCAATCGTTGTCATATTGGTTTTTAACGACCGTTCACAACAAATAGACTAAAAACCTAAACCCAAAATCTTGTTAATAATTTACATAGAAATGTAATAAATTTATTTTACTTGTAAACATAATCTGTCACTGTGGCTGGCATTAGCTACTGATTTGCACCATCCAAATACGCAAAAAAAACTGAAATAATCCAGCAGCAGTCAAGATAAAAATGTAACGAATGATAACCGAAAAAAAAAAAATAATAATAATAAATAAAATTGAGAGAAATAAAGAATATATTTTGGTGCGGTTGATAGAGTTTTCTTTAACAATATTTTATGCGCACGATTTGTACAAGTACATAGTTAAAATGATTCAAAATAATATAATGCGTACGTATTACGAAATGATGAACAGAAATTTATAAACGCGTCTACAAATTGTACAAAACAAGCAATCGTCCTCAATCCTGGTACATGTGAGAAGAAATTTTTCTATATGCAAAGAACTGTAAAGTAGGGATGTTCTCAAAATGTTTGTATTTTAATTCAGTAAAAATTTTAACATCAAGTAAAAACACGTTGCTGCTCATTATTAGTGTAATACCTTGAAATAGCAAAAAGGGATGACATTGTATTCTTCTTCAAATCCTGCGCTCAAACCCGAGAACCAATGCGTCATCGACACAGCAAGATTTCTGTAGAAACTAAATGGAAACACGACTTTTGTATAATATAAGAAAAGAAAAAAAAAACACAACTATTTCTAGGAATATACACATACATACATACATACATACATGTTTAATTGGTCATTACAACTCTTCAGTCAGGATTACGATCTAGCTTCTCACACCACATCTGTTGTGTGTGTTAATTTTTTACATGAGTGGCTGGACCTACAGTTTATAATCGACTCCGAACGACAGATTTTTAAGAAACTTTTTCATGACAATTTTATTTACTCTCAGAGTTTTTGCCAGAAATCTGCTGCCTTTTTGAACAGTTTTCATAGATTTATGTTGTTGGTGTGGAACAATTTAAGATACAAAACTTAAAGGATTAAAATTCAAGTGCCCAGTTATTCCTTAGTATCGCAAACATATCTTATGAACACCCTTAATAATTTGCGTAATCAAAATAAGCAGAAACATAGGAACGTAAATAAGATTTGTTACTTGTTTAAAATTCTGATGTACGATGCATGTTCAAGAAATGTTTATACAAATGAACATACAGATGTATGTACATATGTACATACATATTTATATTGTACGTATTTAGGTATGTGTACTCATCTCGTATAAGGATGTATAGATTTGTGTGTGATTGTGTAATTTGTAAGACTATCAACTTCAAATAAGAAGCTGCTTAAGTTTATTGTTGCAATGCTTAAAGCAATATTTACGTTATTTACGATATTTTTACAATTTATTTGCATAAGAACTAAATAACAACAGCAGCAACAATAACAACAACATCATCGTCATCGTCACACAAGCAACAATAACAATAAGTATCTGAAGATAGATTTAAATTGTATTTCTTATGCCAGTAGAAAAATTTTATATGGCATGAGTCTATGGCAAGACGTATGTACGTATGTACGTATTCCTTTAGAATATTTGTGAATATGAATTCGCTTCAAGGGGATTTGAAAATCTTTTTTTAAACTTGTTCCAGTCATGTACTCGCATGTATGAAGGCATACGTTACATACGCTATCAATTTGTGTTTCAGATTATTACTATACGTTGCAAGTGTTAAACATCCTTTTGTGTTGTACGTGTGTTGATATGCCTTTACGCAGTGGAAGGAACGATTTTGGTTTTATTTTGTTAATTGAAATAGAAAATATTTTGTTTCAATCAAACAATTAAATTCGTTATTTAAAATCTTTTCATGTCTCCCTCCTATTTTTTTTTTTTTGTTTCATTCATATTAAGAAGAACTCTGTTAAGATAGTATTTAGATTGGGTTTCAGAGAGTTCCTTATTTTCCAATTATTTACACTGGCTGACTTGATTTTTAACCCGGAAACCACATTATAGCAAGTGAATGTGAATTATTTTTTGTGCAGGCGATAATATCTGTCAAACAGAATACATCAAATCAGTGGTTATCTTTTCATCGAGTTAAAGATGGCGAATTATGTATCAGAAAATTATGATTTACGGAAAATATTAATTTTATGTTTTCATTTAAAGAAAAGTACTGAAGAGTAGTCTCGAATGCATATGGTGATCATGAAGAAGCAACATATAGAAGATGATTTCGACTGTTCCGAGATAATGATTTTGATGTGAAAAATGAAGAACGTGGAAGACCACAATTTGAAGACGCCGAATTGCAAGCAATATTGGAAAGTCTGAAAGTCTGACCATCTGAAAGCGATTCCAAAGATCGATATGTCTGGAAAATAGATGCCACATTTATTGGATGTCTAATAGATGGAAAACCGAAAAATCATATGTGAAATTTTGCTTCTAAGACACGTTAAACCAAATTATGGATTAACTATCAACCTCGGCTGCAAAACCAGAACGATTCGGTACCACGAGTTCTCAAAACCTGGTTTAAATCTTTAATATAAGATCGCAACCGACGACAAATAATCAATTTGAACCTAGCATCGATCGATAAAGGATCGGAATGGGCTACAAGACATGATAAGATAATTTTGTAAAATGCACACAAAGCAAAACCGGTTCGTCACTGAATTACACTAGCAGCTGCTACCCCATCTGACGTATTCAGACTGTTGTTTCCTGGATTCAGACTGTTGTTTCCTGGATTCAGACTGTTGTTTCCTGGATTCCTGCACACAAGCCATTAGGCTGGGAGCTGCTACTACACTCGCTGTTTTCACCAGACTTGACTTCTTCCGACTATTACTTGTTTTCATCGATGGGACACGCATTTGCTGAGCAATATTAATTCGATTCATACGAAGAAGCCGAAAATTTGTCGCTTAATTGGAATCCACAAATTGCGTGAAAAAGGGCAATACTTTAAGTAAAATATTTTTATTTTCCCATTAAAACATAGGGTTTTATATTCACAGAAAAAAGCTCACTTCATAGAGGTGTACCTGGTATATTTCTAAAGACTTTTTGTGTACTGGTTCACGCTAGGTTTTGAAGATATTCAAACCTAGAAGTGCAAATAAATAAATCATTGTTATTGACAACGTTCAAGTAGATTAATTTTTATTTTCGGAAATGCCATGTGCAACGCTTGGAGTACTCAGTAGACTCCGAAGATAAAACTTTACCTACTATGTTTGAAATAGTGCTGACTTTCAGATTTCCCTTGGAAAGTTTTATTATTGTTCTGGACTGCAAAAACAGTATTTTAAACAAACAACTGTCATTACTGGATTAAATTAAACAAAAACTGAAATGATTTTAATACTAAAGCAGAATATTTAATACACACGTTTTAATAATAGTTAATAGTTAATTTGTTTTTATTAGTTGTTTAAACTGAAGTCAAAATTCTCAAACAACCTTAAAAAAAAATTAAAAAAAAACCGGCTTAAGAAAGCAAGAGAATTAAAAGTTGATTCATAGATTTGGTTTGACTTGTGTTTACAGGCATATACATATACTCTATTATTGATATTTTTGTTATTGAGCTTTATTTATAACTAAAAAAAAAATAAAAAAAATTATTTTAACTTTTTGAACACAATTTGAATAAAAACAAAACATTTTGATTAACAAAAGTTTTTAGTGTTTAAATTGTCTTATGCCCAACGGATCACTGCAATGCTGATGTGATTTTAATTTAAATAATCGTACGAAATTTAATTTATTTTAAATAATTGTCGCCGCAGTCTAGTAGGTAATGTGTTGAATCATGTAATCATGACTAGAGGGATAAACCCTAATAACATAATGCCAGAGCCTACAGTAGCACCGTATTATAGTAGGTTGTGTGCTGAATTCATAGATAAAAACTTAATTCGTAGATGAAAGCATATCAAAAAAAGAAAGAATATGAAAAACAAATATTTCTTAGAACGATCTTTCTTGCGGAAAGCTCAGAGAGTAACTAACTGCCATGAACAAGGTTTGATGTCTTTTATTTCGGAGTCGATGTAAAATTCCGACATGTTCTGAGGCTCTGAAAAGATCATGCATGGAAATAATAATTTTTTTTTTTGTAAAATCCCTGAATACTGTCAAGAATTTTGTACATTCTTTAACTTCTTTCTTTACTCATAAATTCTTTAAAGCATTTTTCAAATTTTAATTAAACATTATCTCTCCACACAATTAATTTTTTAGTTTCCTACTAATAACACATTAAGCATTTGACAAAAAAAACCTCAATAAGAATGCAAACGACAGAGTCCTTTTAACATATAGTACATGCCACACATTTGAAAACATTATATTTGTGCAACATTTAAGTGCAACAAAAGCATACAGGTGGAGCAGAGTATAAAGACAAAACATCAGCATCATAAGAAAAACGAAAAACCATAAACGTTTTATAATGTGCTAAAACAATATAAAGCAACAACAATAATAAGAATAAGAAAGAATCATCAGCATCAACAGCAACAAAAAATCACTTAGCCTTAATGGCTTATGCAATGGTTTTTGTGTCTTCTTTCCACAAAATTGTAAAGATATGAGAAAAAAAAGGAAAGAAATTCTAAAGAAAAATACTTTATATTTCAGAAAATCCTATTGCCCAAACCACAACAATAACAACAAAAAAAAAACTGTTAACTCCTGCTGCTGCTACTAATGTTGCTGGTTAATGATCTAGCAGCGGTGGTGTTGGTAACTTATTGTTGCACATACAATGCAATGAGGCTGCATGCATCATATAATAACAAAA